>JAGVSM010004373.1:0-111370 GCA_022494885.1 Micrasema longulum | reverse complement strand
TTTTTTTATTATTTAAAAATTGTTTATTGGCTAAAATTTATTTGACATAAAACATACATAAAGAAATACAAAAGAATATAGAAATTAATTTAACGTAGTTATGTAGAAAGCAGCCAGCTATAGAAAAGTAAAACTAAGATAAAAGCACTTTTGTAAAAAGAGTGAATAATCGAATCTTCACAACAGTTGGAATGTTCTTTTTAATTTGACAAATAATGCATGCATTCCTTTTTTTATAATACAGACAAGAATTAATTTAGATACATGAAAATATTAAATGATTTTTAAAGTCCTGCTGACCACACAACCTAAGACGTGCATTTTGCATTAAACAGCCAGCCCTAGTTAAACTCTGATGTGTGTTATGTCATTATGTATTGATCATATTATTTTATGTCTATATTAGGGTACCCTATTGTAAAGAATCACTTAATTATTTTTTACAATAACTTTTGAAATAATTTTATTATGTTTTAAAGGAATTTTTGTGCTTTTTTAAAGTCCGGCTGACACACTACACAACCTCAAATATGCATTTTACAGAACGTAGCAAGATTTAATATTGAATACAACCTCATCCATACTCTGAATGTATGAGGTGACATCCATTTTCATGATATATTGACATCATGAAATTTTCAATAGGTGATTATTACAGTTTTTTGTATGAAAGCGGGCTGGCTGTTTTATTTATTTTAAAGAAACAAACATTCGACAATGATATAGTAACATTAAAAAAAATACAGTTCAAAGACAGACCAGCAAACTTTCTAAATAAAAATCATAAATATTATTAAATTGTGTTACAACAAAAGGGTGTGTTTATGTGTTTTTGTGTGAGAGTAAGTGTAGATGTGTGTTTATGTGTATTAGTGTAGGTGTAAGTGTTCAGGTGTGTGTAAGTGTGAGCATCATTAAAAAGTAAGTAGGATCGTATCGCAGCCAGAAATTATGAGTCTTAATTTATTTTTAAATAAATCTTCGCCATCTTCGTATCTTCAGATAAATTTAACAACTTACCATTGAGCTTAGAAATAAAATTGCTGTTTATTTCTGTAGTTATCGTAAGAAAAAAAATACATTGCAAGGAAATAACATATTATTATTTATTTTTAAATTTTGAAGCCGGTTCTTTCTGATTTTTATTGAATACCAATTCATATTGCCGAAGTGGGCGTCAAGTTCTTTACCGAATTGTTGTTAGTAACAAAATATGATAGACACGCGCAATTTTAATCGCGTTATTTTGATTGCGAATACTTTCTTAACATTTTTTGCTGGAGACCCTATTTCTCAATATACTGTTTTGTCGGCCTCTCATTACAGTGGTGTGCTTATTGCGTTACCACGCATAAGACCCCGGTCGCAATTCCCGGTTGGGTCAAAAAAAAAAAACTAAAAAAGAAATTAATGGTCGTTAATAAGACTCGATACTAAAAAGGTATTTTATTCGTTAAACCAAGAAATGGCAGTAGAAGAATTCTAATTTTTTCAAAAATCGTATTTAGCAACAAAAATTTTCACATAACTGTTACATTTTTTTTACTGTTTTTTTTTATTTTTGTTTTAATATCTATTTATTACGTTAACCATGTACCGTACATTCACGGAGACTAGACCGCTGTGCACGTGCAAACCACGAGCCCACTGCGTGAAATCGCGTGATTGGCCCATTTCACACCACGGCAAAAATCTACACGACATGATAAAATACAATACGGTGAATAGGTGCCGGCTGCGACACAGTACAAATTACTAGTACATAAACATAATTATTCTTTCCTACAAAACAAGAAATGTGCCTACTGCTGACTGTGACACGGTACAAATTACTAGTACTTAAACACATACATTTCTCTATAAAACACACAGTTTTCCCTGAAGATGGCTCCTGCAATGAAACGTCGGATCAAATCCAACATACACGGTATCACCCAAAAAAGATACATAATATTGTTTACAATACGGTGATTCGATAATTATTGTTTTACTATTATTTGGTGATTCAATGCCTGGCAAACGCAAAAACCAGTACATCATGAGACCTACTAATCTTCAGTCGATTTCATTTTGCAGGATTTTTACCTGAGATACTCGCAAAATTTAAATAATGATTTTGATCAAATTATCATTAAAATCTCTTCTGTGAAGTTATACTATATTATTTGTATCGGAATGTGGTTCCGTGGCTAGTGTTGCGGACTCACGGATCAGAGGCCCGAAGTTCGAACCCCACTCTACCTCAACTTAATTTCCATTTACTAAAAGTGAGTTATTATTATTATTATGGATAACTTATATGGCGCCATTTTCGTAATAAAATACCTCAAGGGCGTTGAAAATGGTCACCAAAATTGGAATATTTGGGTAATAAGAACGCTAATATTTTTTTAATTAAAAAATATAAACATATATTACCAGGAACGTTTTTATTAATATTTTTACTAAAACCATTCATAAAAAAAACGAAAATCATAAATTTTATCAAATTTAAATAGGTACAAACGAATCTAATAAATGTTAATCCACTATAATTTTGCCGTGCCGTTTAGATTAAAATGATATGTGTGAAATAGGCTATTCTCCGTTGGATATCACGCGGCTGGATTGTTTATTTGGAAATTCTTATAATAATGAACAGACTTTAGGTATCTGTTTTGCATTACCTTTGTATGATTTATATTTGATAATTGAAACGTTAACACCCCATGTTCGATACTAAAATCTATGAGTTTTACAGGAAATTGAATATAAAAAATATTTTCTCACACACGGTAAAAATTAGAGCATTGTCCGGCGAAGTTTCTCGGAAAAGTATGAAAAAAATAGCAAAAAGGACTTTGAACGAAATCAACCAATCAGAGAGGGTTGTGATATATTTTCTGTTTTCGGAAAGCCAACTGTCCAATCGGCAGAACTGACAAATGAGAACTTAATACGCCACAGACGGAGTAATTTATAAATTGTAAAACTTTAAAAAACCATATCGCTGATCATACGATACATAAAACTACACATTTTTTGGCTTAGTTAGATAGTCTATTAGCAAATGAAAAAAACACCGAACTTCCTCATTGCGTTTCCTTGTGTAAATCTGGTAGATATACGTTTTTTTTAATGGTCATAATCAACGAATAACTCAATTTTTGTTTTCATGTATATTAATTCTATTATTTTTTGCAAGTTGTGTGGTACGGAGTTACCCTTGACAAAAAAGATTTTGTTTTGATTTTGTATTTAAGATTAAGTATTTAAGGTATATTAAATCGGGTTGTGGTACTGTGGCTAGTGTCTCGGACTCACGGACCAAAGGTCTGTGGTTTGAATCCCACTCTACCCCAATTTGATTCCCATTTTCTAATAGTGAGATATTTACTACTCGTTGAAAATGGCCCTCAAAATTAAATATTTGGGTAAATCATAAGAACGCAAATATTTCTTTATACAAAAAAAAAGAAAAAGCTAAATTAAAAAAAGGAATTGAAATACCACTCCAAAAAGAGGCTAGCTTTTGTGCATGGCAAATCATAGCAATCTATAATATTTACAAAATAAAGTTTTAAATATGTTCACGGGATTTTTATTTCATTAGAAAGTTGTGTAAATAATATATGAGCGGATACATTATACATTATGTTTGTTGACACCGTATCCCAATTATTTAAATATCGTTGCATTAAAAAATGATAAATAATTTACATTGAAAACAGACTTGAAAAACTGACACAAACCGTTTACTTACGTTATTTTAGACTTGCATCTTACAATGTTTTCATCATGTTTTTTTCTTGAACTCGCGGTTATACAATCAAATAGGTGCGAATGTCGAACAGTAATTGGCCTGAAGTTGCCGAAATGGCCAATGGAAAGTAAAACGCGAAACCAATCAATTGGTTACGAAATACAGGATTAGTCGATGATGACTGATATAATCCATAATTATACCTGAGGTAATTTGAAAGGTCAAAGGACCCAGACTTGTTGACTAATGCGAGTTAAATTTTAACACCAAATAAGTACCGAAATTATGTATTTTTTAGTGCATACTTGGTGCGAACATAAAAAAAAACAATAGCTTGCTTGTTGCTTTTAGGCAATCTCTTTGTGTTAAAATCATGTGTGAAATAATTTTTAAGAGCACGCCCAACAAATTAGGAGGTGTGGTTTTTATACACCTCGTCGATAAACTGGTCCAGGAAAAGATAGCTATCCTTATTTGTTAAAAATTGTGTTCTATTTAAAATTATTCAACTTAATTTATTTTACAAAATTTGATATCATTTCGCCATGTGAAATTTTGGATGGTTTTGTATAAGAAAAACTATTCACATAGCATAGTACAAGATGCAAATAAAGGTACCATTTTTACTAAATTCTGTAAAAAATATAACTCAGCATATTAATTTATTTTTGCTTTATTAATTTAGTTTTTAATATCTTGAGAAATAATATACACCAATTTGTTTCTTTTTTAGAAGATACCGTGTGTGTTGGATTTGTTCCGGTGTTTCAGCTACCATTGCAGGAGCCATATTCAGAGTAAACTGAGACTCAGAACAAATCCAACACACACGGATCACCCAAAAAAGAAACAAATTGATAACAGTGACCGTGAAAACGTATTTTTTCTAAATTTATCAAGAACGTTATTATCACGTCGATTTAAAACATATTTCATTCTCAGTATAGTAGCTTATTTGAAATTTTGTTCAAAGTTATTTTGATGATATTTATCCACTTTAATCCAATTTAATTACATATAACCAGTAAATAAAAAAATCTCACCAAGCCACTTTTTGTGGCTTGTTGGTGGAGACTATTTTGATACAGGTTACGGACGAAGATACTTCAAATTAAACAAATATTATAGACTCAAATCGTGAATTTAATAAAGATACCGGTGTTAAAGTTTTACACATAAATAATAAACGACTGAAAGTAAATAATATGGAGATTTTTTACATAAAGAAGGCTTTGAAAAATAATGTCCCATTAATTAATAATCAAGTAACTTTCCAATATAGTCCATTATTCGATATTTCATTGCAATGGTCACCCTACCCTCCCCCTCCCTTTTTCCTCCTTTTCCGATTGTTAATCATTTTGAAATATTAGCTTCATAAGCCATTAACCCTCGGTGGTGGCGTAGTGAAGCATGTGTCTAACCTGCATGTCGATTTTATATTTTTGCAAATCTACTATGGTGAAGGTGTGTAGTGGTATTTGCATGTTGGTGTAGTGTTGTTGTCCTGACGAAGAGACGGGTTACGTCTCAAAACCGGTAGACAGATAAGTCGGTGAGTGGTTTTATACAAATTTTATTAACATAATATACACAGTCATTAAAAAAAAAAACATTTTGCTCACTGATGACTATTCGTATAATTATTATTTTTAAACATTTTCAATTAAGATTTCTGATAAAAACACTTTATTTTTTTACAAAATTATACGCAGTTTCACACATAAAATTTGATTTGATTTTATAGACAGTTGAGAATATCTCCGGTAATTTCCCATTGTGATTGGGGTGCTGGAATTGGTTTGCAGCAGACACTTGCATCTAGTTTCTTAGAGTTTATTATTAACTGGGCATAAATATGACGGATGATGTAATCTCGTGGGGTCGTATTTTATGGCTTTACCGTTCCTTCCAAAATAATACGTATTACTCGTATTCAAGAAGTAAAATGATAACAATATCAGATTAAAATGTGCCATTTTCTCACGGGGAGAAACGACTTGGATAATTTCATAGTTGTTTCGCATATCCTGTTTTATTGTTAGACGTGTTGCCCTTGAACTCGGCTTGTCCACGGCCTAATATGGCATTAGGCTTTATAAGGTTTTGTCAACTTAATCCTTAAAGGATTACACGGTTCACGTATGTGCGTGTCTGTACCTAGAGCCATAAACAGATTGGATTATTTAAGCGGTTAAACATAGTAGTTTTTGTTAATGAAAAAAAATAACTGATTTACGAAACGAGATTATGTTTGTAATGTTTTGATTATTTTTCCTAAATGCACACTAGTAAAAAAATTAAGAATAGTTTTTACATTCATATTTATAATGTTTATTAAGTTTTACTTTTTTTTTTCATTGGAATCACTGGAATTTGGAAAAAGCAAATATATGCAAGTTGTAGTGGCCATGCGATTGATATTTCTTCACAGAGTATAGAACATCTGTTATTTCAGTGCCCATTTTTCAGTTTGCAACGCCATAATCTTGAAGCAGAATGCAGGAAAGATGGAATATCCTTAACAGATATCCACACTGTAGTAAAAAGTAGTTATCATGCGCCATTGTTCTTAAACTTTGCAACAATGGTGATTGGACTCATAAAGGTAATAAACCAAAATCAGTGATCGAACATCCCATTTCCAAGACAAACAAAAACTTTTTTTTTTCAGAGTACCTTAGCCTTGTACATGACACGTAAGGCTACTAAATACAGGGGTCCAAATATATTTAAAAAAAAAAAAAAAAAAGTTGTAGTGGCCTCACACAATAGAGTTATAATTACTTTTTTACTTAGTTTACATCACATTTATTATTTTATTTTTATTTATTAATTACATTATACATACATTTGTTAAGGACAGAGACACAGTTTATAGTGACACATTTATAAATAAATAAGTAGTGTAAACAAAATAAGTCTTTTTTTTATTTGTGCATTTTCAATACTTCAATTTTATTAAAGTTTAGATTGTAAGTATTTTTTTAATTACCTATGTGCGTAATTTTGTAAATTTAGACATACATTTGTCAAAAAAAAAAAAAACATTTAAAAATTAAGGTACAACTATTAACCAATTTTCTCCCAATTTTTCATGTTATTTAAATAATATTTAATAATTTAATAATAATATTTAAATGAAGTTGTGAGTTTACTGGTATTCGATTCGGTCCTTGGCATTTATCAGCATCATTTGGGATTTATAAATATTATAGGTTCGAACATTTTTGATGATTCCCAATGATACGAGTATTACTTATTCGCTTAGGATAACCTTAAATTTGTTGCATCAAGTGATTTTTCATATTCGATTAACGAATAAGTCAATGATCGAATAATCTGTATTCTATCCTAAGAAAATGGAAGGTACCTACCTACTGAAAAAAAATATTCTAAAAATAAGCTAACACGAAATAAGGGAAAAATCCTATTCGCATCTCTAAAATGTTTACAGTTTGTTTACGTTTTCTGTCGAATAAAAAATATGCCTCACACGAATATTGGTATATTTAGTGTTGCGTGTAACCATTGAATGATAGTTCTAAGCGTTTTCAATTATAAACTCATGTTCGCGCTCGGCCATTGCATGTTTGCATTTAAAAGTTAAAAGATCACCTAAACCACCACTGACGTCGAAATACATAATGACATTATAATTGTTTGATTTGCACAAATTAGTTCTACAAACATTCTAAAGATGGTAATAAAATGTAAAGTCACGTAACTACAGTATAAATAAAATTTTGGTCGGTAAATATTTCGAAATAACACGAATGGTGATTAGAGGAGTATGTTTTAAATTTGTATCATTTATATATTAAAAAAAACGAATATTTTAAAAAAGAAATAAAATTATATTTTTGATGTTTATATTAATTTATGATTATATATTATTAAGTACCTTAATTTTAAAATGTAATATTTTAATTTTTTGTTTTTTCTAACTTTAAAAAAATATATATAATTATTACAACAACAGTATGCGAACCTACAATTTTATGTTTCAAAGCATTTAACTCATGTTGTTCATTCGTTACTAACGTCGAAGTCCGAGAACGGACGCAGCAGCCTCCTTCGGTGGATCTGGGTTTAACACGTAATGCGGATGCCTCAGGAGAGCCTTAAGAGGAAACGCTGTCTCAAATACGTATTCCCGTATTTTTTCCCGGGATTATGGCACTGAGCAACGGTTTTTTACACACCATAGATATTTACCATTGCCTGCATAGTTTTTTTGTAAATCATATAACACAGTATTTTAAAAGTATTATACATATGATTGCAGTGTTCAGCAGATTCAAATCAGCGTTTGATTTCTTATAAGTTTAAATATGGAGTTCTACAAAATAAATACCAAATCAATCAATTGTCAATTATCATTTAGTGCTCCATTATTACTGAGGAATATATTTGTATATTATAGTATGTATATACTCTAAGATTATAGCTATTCTTCATTGACATTGTAATACATAGAAATGACCAATAGAGTAAAATATTTTTTAAAGTACTGACGCGAAAACGTACCCATTATTACAAAGGCTGCTTTCAACGAGCATGCATAAAAAAACTGTTCTTTTCCATATTTTTTTTACTCCACAACATGCCAAAAGGCCTAATTACAATTACAATTTTGTAATGAATTACAAAACATAACATCCAGGTTTGAGAGAAATTACATTTAATTTTTGAGTTCTCACCGGAAATCGAACCCGAAACCTTCTGTGCTGAAGTTAAGTATCTTAAACATTACACCACGGGGACCGCCATGTATACTACGAAACATTGGAGGATACTGATATTTGGTTTATAAAAATGTTTGTATTTTAATGTTAACAATCAATTTTAGTTTTTGGTGGATCCCAATCAGATTCTTTCCTTAAATTCCTTATTAATTTATAATTTCGAACCATTTATTTGTTTTCACTGGATTTTAATAAACGTGATATTATATTAACTCCCGTTTATTATATTTGAAAACCGAGTTCTTAACAGTGTACCCCTGTAACTAAGAAGAGCTTCGCAATTGCGCTGCTAGGCGTAGTTTGAAGATCATTTAAATAAAAAATATTTTAATATTAAGTGTTTTAACATTTGTTAATCACTCATGAACAAATATTTAACAATATAAAGTACGCTTTCATGACACAAGTAGGCATTTTGGTGTCGATTCTAAACGTCACGCCTGGCTGGCGTTGGAAGAACGACTATATTCGAGTTGGACATGACTAACCTTTTGGGCAGTAAAGTGTCATAAGTCTTTAGGGCTCAGGGCATTTTTATGAATATTAATATGTCAATGATTTTCTTACTTAATTTTGAATCAAATTGATACCATATTGAATGTCTGTCGAAATATTGAAATAAAATTTGGTAAGTGTGTACCCGCCTTTACAATAATACACCATGTTTATTTTACATCTATACAAAAAATATAACAAAAAAAGGCGCTAAATCTGACAGCAGACTCTCGCAACTGTTAAATTAGGAACAAAATCCGATAAAAAACTCTAGTTTAATATCAACATTTGTATACCTGTAGGATTTTTTTTTACAAATTTATTTATATTTTATAACTAACATTGAAGTCCGAGAACGGACGCAGCAGCCTCCTATAACGAGCGTCTTGAGGATGCGGCGGTGGACCCGGCTTGGACATGTGCTGCGCGTACCTCAGGAGAACCAAAACCCAAGTTGCCTCTTCTTTAAAACTGCGGACTCTCGCCGTCCTGGAAGGCCATCGATGACGATCTTTCGACTTTATTCACCGGAATTAAGGGGCGCGAGATTGACGTGAAAGAGGCGAAAATGCTGGCTGGCGATAGGGTCTCCTGGAGGCAAATGGTGATGTCCACATGCTCCACTTAGGAGCGGATGTGGAAAAGAAGAAGATTTACTTATACATTGACATTGAAAACAATGAGGTTTTATATTAATTTAGTTTATTTATTGACTTTTACTAACATTGGAAATAAAAAAAAAAAGAAATAATAATCCATCCCAATTTTTGTGTTGGGATGTTTTTCATAAAAAATAATGGCTCCTTGCCAGGACATCAATTAAACCCACTATACACCTTCAACATAATTGTTGTACAAAAATATAAAACTGACATCTCTTGCATTTTAGCAGGCATCCCCTATATGCACTGATTAAGTTATGAAAATGTGTGATGTGGGAGAAATCGTAAAATTTATTTAATGACGTATTGATATTTTAAACTGTATTATTATTTACAAAAACAGACTATAAATTATGATACATTAAAAATCAACAACTTATCGCAAAAATAATAATAATTGTAAACTTATCTTCTATATTCTAATGAGTATGAAAATGGATGTATTATGTAATATTTTATAACACTACGTGAAAAGCATGTGGTATTAAGAATTATATAGTACAGCCTTAAGGTGATTTAAGTATTTAACATTACACACAACTACACACTCCAAATTAAAAGAGTTTGCTTTGCTTTTTTTTCGATATTTAAGGGCTAAGTTTTCACTAACATACTTGTTCATTAAACTTCTCAGACGAAACAGCCGTTACGATAAACAATTTTAAATAATGAAAAATATTAAAAATACATGTGTATGATTTAAAAAAAACTACAACAGATTTAAACGTTCTGCTTTAAATTAAAAATATAATACGTAAGAATGAAAGAACTGACAACCTCATCAAAATCAGAAAGAATACACTGAGAAAAAATAGCTATATGGCACATTTTAAATTGTACAATAAATATCGAATTGAATGTATGTTTAGATGCCTAATTAATCAAAAATACATTAAAAATAAAATGATTGATTGAGAACGCCAAACAACTTGCGCTGTGTAATAAATCAATAAAACAAAAGTTAAAATATATAAAAAATCACAGCGATCGAATTTTATAAATACGTGTAAAAGTATTTACATAAAATTCAAATTCACGCCTTAATTAAACATATTCTCATTTAATTTTGATTAGATTTTACTATTTATTAAATCAAGACAAAAATTACTTGTAACATGAAAAACCTTTTTTCCTCTGTCATATGACATTTACGTTAAATTTTTTAGACTTGTTTAGTTGTACATCAACTAGTTTCAAGATTACTACAAGGTCTTACTATTTATATTATAAAATATAATATAATATAATATAAGAAAAGAACAGAATAATCAAATTAAGAGAGAGAAAGAATTTTTATTTTTAATTTATTTATTTATTTATTTATCAAAAACATTAAAAAATTAAAATACAAATTATTAAGTCCTACTGAACTGCATAAAATGCAGTTCGTCGGCAGGTGCTTCTAGTTAAGTTCTAATATATGTAAATACATAATCTTATCTCTTAAATTCTATAACATACGAAAACTCTTATTACCATGGAAAAAAAGAAACCATGTATTCTCATGTGCAACTAAAATATGTTACACGTAGAAAAAATTGTCCAAATAAAAAAGGAAAACACAAAAAAATTTTCAACATAAAAAACCACGTTCTAAAAGCCAGATTTTCAGCATACGTCTCTTTCTTGAGCCTGATAAGTTTTTTTGTTTTTTTTATATTTAATGGGACCATATTACAAATTTTCTGTATATTCTACTCTAGTGTTTTTTTCCCGTATTTATTATTGAATTTAGGGAGAGCTATTCCATCTACACTAGTGAACAGAGTATTATATACATGCTCCAATGTATTTCTATATTCAGATAGAATATAAATCTTAGCGAGAATATTATTTTAGAAGAAGACTCAAATAAAAATTTAAAATATCGTTTACACATGGACAATACAATAAATAAGACAATATTGTCTTGTCTCAGCTCCGTAAAGAGCCTCAACCGCGTAGGACAGAACGCTGAGACATTATAAAAATATCGGCCGCAGTTCACAACGGCGTTTATTACGAGCGAGTTAAAAAAAAGGTATTTACTTTAAACCAAGATTTATTGAAATTGTTAAAGAACAAACTAAACAATAAAAAATATTTTTGAGGGCAATGGGACCGCACACAGTGCGGTGGTGGGAGTAATCATTGTTCCGCGGAGATAGAGGGCAGGCTGACATAGTAGGAAACATAGTTTTGTTCTAAAAAATACTGTTGACACGTGTTTTTTATTTTTATTTTATTTTATTTAGAAAAATTTTATTTAGAAAAATCAGTATTAAAAACAACAATTTTTTAACATAAAAAGACCAATTAAGTTTTCATAAATTAAAAGATATAAACATTAAATGTGACAAAAAATAAAAAATAAATAAGAATTTTAAGTGAAAAAAGGATAATTGTTGACATTTGCGTTTTCCATGGAGGTAATAAATTAAAATAAATAAAAATACCGAATGTACACTCCGAGCCATCCACGCACACACATGAACGCACATATAAACATACACAAACATATACATTACATGCGGCACATATACATAGCATAAACCACTCAAGATGTACATTCAGCAACTATGTGTTCTGGGTTTAGTTTAGTATATTACTCCTTTAAAATAAATATTCCATATCAATCATGTCGGTAATCGAAGCCGAGACCTCTCGCATGATAGGCAAACGCTCGGACCATTACACCACGAGGTCGACATTGTAACCGGCGATTGCCACCATTTATTTTTTATTGAAATATGTGTTTATGTAATAGTTTTTGCTATTATTTAATAATGTGCATGCTTCCACTTTCCATTATGTTGTATCTCAAATCCCAACTTAAAACAGGGCTCTTGGCCCCGTAGAGTTAGGGATACGTTTTTTTTTTGTAATATATATGTATTTGTATAAATATAAAGTTTTCGTCGACCACTTTCAGTTTTGTGAAGACATAAAAAAAATTATAAAAGAGTGATGACGATATTTCTTTCTTTCACAATTAGTTAAATTAATATCTTTTAGGTATATTGCTCGCTGTCAAAATGAAAAATAACTCGGGTATTAAAAACAGAAGCCAACGTATAGATGATTAATCGCCAACACTAACTAGCCATCAGCTCGACTGACCCACATAGGGAGGTTTATTTAAGGCTTTAGTGTTTGTTTCTGGCGCACCCGTTCTTACCTATTCTCTCCAATCGGGCTCTGGGTGTGCCGGGGTAATAATGATAAAACCACCCTTCTCCGTACTTAGCAAATTGTGGATTCAAGGTCAATAGCGTGTTATGGATGAGCTGAAAAGCCATAAACTTCAATGAAGAACTGCGTAGGAGATCCAATAATGTTCATGATCATTTTAAAATATGTTTTTGAGCATGTCCAAATGGTTGTAGACAGGCTGAATTTCCTCCCAAGTGAGTTATTTAAATCTAAATTGGTTGCAACAGAGAGGGAAAACATTTTTGAGATGAGAATTTCACAAAAGTCAACAGATGGATGTGGATGTTTAACGGTGAACGTTACAGTATGTAAAGTGGGCACTAAAACCAACCAATGACAGGTCACAAGCCATGTCAATGCCTAGACTTCGATATTCCCTTCTAAATAATGATTTTTCTCTCCGTTGCAACAAATTTAGATATTAAAATATCGCTATTAAGTTAAATCAATATTTGAAAGGCGTTTGCAAGCACGAAGTCAAAAAGTTTTTAATGAAATTTAACAATACAAGTAATGAAGTTATCATCATAATTTTCCTATACGCACCTAGTAGTGCATAGGGCACTGCATTTGTTTTTCAAAACGTCGCTTTAGTTTTTGTCCAACAGTCCATTTTTTATGAAATTGAGTTAAGTGTACAGGAGTTCTGAGAAACCCTTTATTTATTTATTTAGAAAAAAAATGTGTTTTGAAATTTTTCTAAGGGGGCTTTTTAAACGAATTTTGTGCCAGATTGTGGTCATCATTTATGCCTATTTCGTAAAAAAAACTTTAAAGCTCTAACCCTGTCGATTTGTGTTTTGGTCTATTGTATAAAAACAAACTGAAGCGACGATAAGAGAAACAGTCATACTCATCAGGTGCCAGTCCAGGAACATTGAAATATTGCAGTGTAGATCCATCTTAAAACCAAAATATCACCTCGATCCCGCCAGGAATCGAACCTAGGACCTCAAGAATGGTACGCGAACGCGCCAACCACTGCACAACGAGGTGGACTTATCACCATTCGATTTCCTTTTTTCAGGATTTTTATCTGAGCGTAGCCATCGAGTCAAAAACGTTGTCTAGGGTTTCAGTTTATTTTTATACGCAGAACTGTAATTATTATACAATTATAAAAAAGTCTCTTTTGTTATTATTACCTATTCCCATTCCTATCAATAAGACCCTAACCTAGCGCCTGATCAGTGCCATTCAGAAAGTTTGTTATATGAAGTGATTTATGATCGAAATAAAGGAAAGACTACTTCTAAAAAAGTCTTAAAAAAACAGTTTAGGTTTTTAATAAAAAAAAAAAAAATATATTTTTACTCTTTCGTAAGCTTTAAATACTGTCAAATGTAGTTTGTAATATCTCATACTTGCACTATCTTATCTTATTTTATAAATAACTTCATAATGATAAGGTTTTACACGCATCGTAAGTGTCTAACCTATACATCCAAATCCGTCTAAGAAAATACTTAACACTATTATTGCATCACAAATCTCAAACAATTTTCAGAGGCTCTGAAGTATACACGAAACACAGTATTTTGCAGTTCTATTAGAAACTATACAAGAACCCTGCCTTTATCACATTAGAAAATTCGTTGACTTACATCTGACAATTGTTTTTTACTAAGTTTCGGCTTCTGAATCCGTTTGAGTCTATCCCGTCCTCTTTTCAAGCTAAAGGATACCCTTTCTCTGTGCGAACCTCATGCAAAACGTGCAAACGAAAGATATTTTAAAAAATGCCGTTCCAAGACGATAATTTAATTTATACAAAGGCTATAATATATAGTTACCGTAAGGCAATCCCTCAGGTGAATGTGTGGTAAAACGATGTATGATAGGTGCACAAATGTCGAGATCCGTGAAGTGTGTAAGGCTGAGACTTGCATTATTGACAGAATCAAGAAAGGGATGCTGCTTTGGTTTGGACATGTAGAGCGAATGGACAGCGAAAGAACGGCTAAAAGGATCTACGATGCAAATGTTGATGGATGCAGAAAACGAGGAAGACCGAGAAAGACATGGCACGATCAAGTCCATCAAATACTTGAAGATGGACATGTCAAAAGTAGGAATAATCGGCGTGCGAGCATGAGAAGATGTATGAATGTGGAGGAAGCGAGGTCTGTATGCCAAAATAGAGTGTTATGGCGTTCTATCCTCTCTGCCTACCCCTACGGGGAAACGGCGTGATGGTTTGTTTGTTTGTTTGTTTGTTTGTAAGGCAAACTGTGTTCATACAAAGTAGTAAAGGTATTTTACCAAACTTACATATTGATGTAAAAAAATCACATGAAGATAAGCTGTAGACAAACTTAGGAAATAGGGAAAAACCACCTTTTTTACAATTTTTAAGTAATTATTACCATGGTCTGGGGGAAGATCCTTAAAGTCGCCATCCACCCACAGCTGTTATAGAGTTCTGGGGGACTCTCTGTTAGCTGCGCATAGAGGAAAGTTATTATAAATATTCCTAAGGAATGCAAACTCTTTGCAGATTAAGGAGGGGGGAGGAGGGTGTATGGACAGAGGCCAACACGTCGTCCCCACCCCTCAGGATCCCCTCAATGCCTCTGTTTTTTTTTATTCAAAAATATGTATTTACACAAACAATGTACGTAAATAAACGTATCCAAATATACAAAAACAATTAATAATAATGGTCTATGAACTGCTGTCGGTAAAATTTTTTTTTTTACTTATAAGTGGCAGAAAAAATATTTTTTAATTTTTGGTTCCCGCGAATCGGTCACTGCATTGGCCACGCCCTTAATACGTCACGATTCATGTTAATTTTGAACTTTGTTTGTAACTGTTTCAATATTTATTTAACATCGTCACAAATCTAGATGTCACAATTGTCAATGCCAAACATATAGCGTTTTTCTAAGGACACATTTTTTAATATTTTTTTTTTTAGGTTATGTATGAAAACATTTCTCCTCAACATCCATATTAATTTTGAAAATACAATATTTTTTTAAAATCCATTTAATTTATTTTGGTCGGTATTCGTAGTATGTGATATTTCCCTTCTGTACAATGGCAACTAACTACAGTTTTGGAATCAGCACGTCTATTGGATTTGTAACAGCTGTAAAATCGAACTCACATAAGTTGTGTTAAACATTGTTCCCTAGAGTAATATATTCAGTAATTAGGATTGGCCAAAAATATTTGTCTTTCCGATATTAAACATTATTAACTTTTAACATGTAACATATTGCGCACGATCGTTAAATGTATCCCTGGTATAAATAAACGAACTTAGTAACAATGGGTATGTTTTCGTTTTCTACTTTTTAAAATATTTTACTCTATAGGACGCGTCTATTATCAACACGTCAATGATTACAAGCTGCAAACCGTAAAACATTCTTGAATATACGAAACTGGTGACTGATATATCAAAACCACTCTGGACACAAGTCTCGTGAAATCAGAACAATATATTTCATAACAATGGGTCTCTCTATGTTCTGTACATTCATAATATTAAAAAAATGTAGAGGCAAAGTACGAAAAAAGGTTATTCTTAGAAGTTAGATCCGAAGTTGGAATTACCAGTTAAACAACAGCCCGATTCAATCATAAATCATGATTGATATAATTCATAAATTAAAAATAATTCCTAATTCGGAGGATGGTAATTTTGGGCTTTTAAAATTGGCGATCCAGTCAGGACTATAGAAAAATATAATCTCTTTAGGATCCGGGTCCGAGAATCGCACGCTTGGACCGGTTTCCATCACAATATGTGTTCTTTATTCGGTGTACGCAGCCTGTGAAATAACATGAAATATTACTGTCATAACTTAAAGGCTTCCATATCTGACTTGTGATAATTTGTGTCCTTTCTTCGGGTTCAGGAAAATCCCCCGTGGTTCAAATAAATATTTCACATTAAAAAAAGTCATTCGATCGGAGATTTCACATTTTACTTTACATTACTGTGTACAAATCAACAACCAGTAATTTTAATATTGAACTGCAATACAAATCGGAAAGTCCTCATGTTTATCTATGATCCATATAATATACGTGGTATTTAAGATGGTTTTTGTTTTTATTGTATTCAACATCAACAGTCAATTTAGTTTTTAATTTTACAGAAGTTTCCAAGCGCACGAAAGGAATGCGGTAGTGCGTTGTGACGCTGTATGGTAGGTGGAGTTTCGATGAAAATTAGAGCCTGGATATTCACGAATATATTAAATTCTCAACCGGGCAGTGTCAAAACACATAACCGTATTCCTTCCGGACCCTCTCATTAGTTATTGAAGCTTTTGCTGTAAAAAATACAGTGATACATTCCATGTCCAAGTTAGAGAATGAAGCATATGGTGTCCAACTCCTGTGTCTCTCGCACCGAGTCTGTATTATGTAGTTCAGACCCAAATTGCCGACGAACTATCAGCAGCCACTTGCCCACCATATACCGCACACCGCATCTGAGGACATAAGTCTCATTGGCGGTGCCCACATACACGGAAAATTTGCTCGTTGCCGAACGAGAAAAGCTGCCCGAAAGAGCTTTCTGTAATCTGGTAGCCTTAGCACCTAGAAACTAAATCAGAAGTATATAATATGCACTTCGTTGGATTGAGAAAAGAGGGAAGTGAACTGACTGGGATTACATTGATTGGGTATGATCAATTCCCCGAAATGATTACAAAACTTTTTAAAAGTCTTGAAATTCTTTTTGTAAATCACCTGATCTGTATATCCGACAGCACCTATAACACGGCCACGGATAGTAGCGAGAAGCTCCATTCAGTAATCATAGAGAGGAGGAAAGGGACAAGACCATAGGGTGTGTTCAGAAGACTGATTAGGATATCCGCAGCAGCACGAAGGGGATTCAACAATATTGAAAACAAATCATCTGTCATTAAATTTACCATTACCTGATAAAAACTGCTTAGTCCAGTGATCGGGGATTGCTCAAAAAGCTTTTAAGCGCTGACGGATTGAAGGAAAAAAAGAAAGGGTAAAAAACCGCCATGGGAATCCTCCCTGAAGGGTAGGATTCCCATAGCGATTGCCAAGCATCAAGAAGAGCATTTAAAGACATTTTTTTATATATCTGATTAAAACATCATCGACGAACTATCAGCAGTGAATTTTCAGGAAATAAGAAAATAATACCTTGTAAAGACGTTGTTGAAGCTTTCAGGAGCAATCCGTCGCATGTTATCCTACCAACCTAATCGCCTCTGATCACTGATTGTTGTTTCCTGGGGTTGCTGCATCCGTTGCTTTGTGAATTATATTACATGCGAAATGGTTTTAGTCATCTTAAAATACAAAAATACATCATGACGAATAATGACGAATAGTGACGAATACTTTTAAGAAACACAATACTTACAATAAGAATGATGGTATTGTTAGTGATAAAGATAATGTAAGGATTCTGTTACCGCATTCTGTCGTAATCGTCATTTACTGCTAAAACTTGGTAACTGCAAAATACGTTCTTGGAATCTTGACTCAATTAATTTTACAAATATTGTGGTCAAGGGTGCGCGTGCGTTATAAAAGATGGGAATTCTCAGGTCAAGGAAATTGTTTTAAATACTTGGCATAACCGACTAAAGGACTTTACCTTTTTTAGTAAAATAAAATATTTTTATTCTAATGATATCAGCCATGTTTGGGTCAAAGGTATTAAACCAAACTTCTTGAAAAATCGGTTTCACTATTTCAAATGTATTTTAAACTATTTGCTCATTCTAGAAAAATAATTTGAACTGCAAACGTCTATTGACTTAAATCTTTTGGCCAGAATGTGTATAAGACCTGTGCAATTGGTTTAAAACACATTCGAAATAATAAATTCGTTTTTTCCAGAATTGGGGGGGTAATTTTACCATTAATTGTGTAAAATGTGGACCATTGTGAACAGGGTCGAAGTACAAAAACATGGGACCATTTTCAACTGGTCAAAGTAAATTTGCTTAAAAAATATGAAAGAAAAAGTTACGGTGGAGAAAAGTTAGAACCTCAGACACTACCACAGAACCACAACCTTTTCTCTACCTTGGTAAAACTTCATCTATGTTTTTGTTTCCTTTGAATTATCAATCAGAACAACATTTTGCCGTACAAATAAATAAAGGCAGATTTTTTATAATAAATACATACATTTATCAACATTTATATAAAATTGGAGTCCCGCTTTGTGTAGTGGTTAAGACGCTTGCCTCACGCATAGAAGGTTCTGGATTCGATTGAAGGAGGGGTCACAAAAACCAAATACGATTTTTCTCAAGCTTGGTTGTTCACCGCCGTAATATGGCTACTGGACCTATTGCGGTTCAAACAAAATACAAAAATATAACATACAAAAAAAACGAACATAATAATATATAATGTTTTACTTCCACGAGATTTTTGCTTGTTTTGAGTTGGAAGTTGGGTTGTACACATCATGATATAATCAAAAAAATATTCAACTCTTTAATTAACGATTGCGTAGATAAAAATGAAATTATTTTATTGTTAAGAAATAAAAGAAAAACTGTAAAAAGTTCAAACAAAAACTATACAAATGCATATATCACAAACAAAAAGGACATTGAAAATTATTAAAAAATCTTAATTTCAAAGGAAAATCTATGAATTTCACCAAAGTCATTCTTATTTTATTTAAATTAGTCATTGACAATTCTTGGCGGAATTTCATTGATATGATGATGACATATAAGTTATTAATTAAAAATACTTGGTACACTTCCACTTATTTATTCCCCCTCTGATCCTGGACACGTTTTTAGTAAATGTTATTTTTCGCAAGTCTGATGTGTTCTAACTGCGACGTATCGATGATCGATGCAATAACAAATAATGAATATTCCTACCATTGATCACAGTCCAAAATAATACTAATAGTGCTGTACCCATGCGGGGAAAAAACATTGATGCCGATTAATGAGTTGAAAATTGTTTATCAGCTAACTTTGACCATTCATACTGCAAAACTAATGATGTACCACGCGACCGCGGTGACCTGTAGGTAATTTAAATAAAAGTTCATTTAATGCAGTTTTTGAATTTGTCGGTCGGCGTGCATAACCTATAAAATATGGGAGATTTTCAACTCTTATTGCAAACCCTTATCCCCGGATACGCGTGGGACCAATTGAAGAAAAACAGAACCGCGGACCGGAGTAAATAATTTGTTAGATTTGATTTTGAAAACAGCTTTTACTAACTCCTGGAAAAAGTTGATTTAGTAGATTGGCGATTATGCACGCCAACCGACGATAACATCAGTTGAACGTAGTTTTGCAGAAATCAGCCAGTCCACAATTAAAATATAAATATATATGTATATGTTATCGAGTGCAGTAAGGTCAATTCTATGTTCTGCTAAAAACGGCCAGGCCGCATTCGTACAAAAAAATTGTAATAATCACCGTCTGAAAATAGTGTTGATCACTAAAACGGCACATCTTAATTTACAGAAAACACCCACAGCTCTAGAAATATCTTGCGATGTAGATTGCTGATGGAAAAATCTAGTTCTCTTAAATAAATATATGTGCGAAAATAGATATATTTTTAAATTTCATTTATTTAAAAACACCTGTAATAAAAAAATATGTTTTAATACTGAATGTCACCTCATATATTAAGTTTGAATGAGTTTTCATTCAGTATTAAATCTGGATGTTTTCTGCAAAATGCATATACATATTAGGTTGTGTTATCAGCAAGACTTAAAAAATCACCAGAATTCCTTTGACACATAATTAAGTTATTTCTAAAGTTGTTGTTCAAATTAATTAAGTGATTATTTACAATTAAATGCCCTAATATAAATATTAAATAATATAAATAATGACACAATATACATCAGAGTTTTACTAGGGCTGACTGTTTTCTGTAAAATGCACATCTCAGGTAATGTAATCAGCCAGACTTTAAAAATCATTCAAACTGGTCGAATACATAATTAAAAACTTTTCTATAAAAAAAAAATAACGCACGCATTGTTTATCATATGTCAAAATAAAAAATATTCCAACTATTGTGTAGATTTTATTGTTGACTCTTTTCACAAAAGTGCTATTATCTAAGTTTCACTTTTCTACGGCTGGCTGCATTCTGCTTAACTACGGTCAATAGAGAAATATCACATACTACGAATACTGACAAAAACGTATGAAATGGATTTAGAATAATTAATCGTATTTTCAAAATCAATATGGATATTGTGGAGAAATGTTTACATATATAACTTTAAAAAATAAATTATAAAAAATATGCCACTTGAAAAACGCGACATGTTTGACGTTTGACATTGATAATTGTGACGTCAAGATTCGTGACGGTGTTCCATAAAAATTTGGAAAGTTATGAATAAAGTGCAAAATTAACATGAATCGTGACGTATTAGGGGAGTGGCCAATGCAATGACAGTTTTGGCGGCAATTCAAAATTACAATTTTCAAAATATTTTTTATGCTACTAATAAGGTCAAAAAAATAAAAAAAATAAAAATTTTACTCGAAAGTATTTTAAAGACCCTAATTACTTTAAAAATGTTTAAAAAAAGTTGTATTTTCCTAGCGTAATTTTCTTTAAAAATATGTTACCGCTGTTTTACTACAAAAGACGCTCATTTTGAAATGACTTATTAATATGGATATGGAATGTTAACACTTTTGTTTAAGTTTTGGGAAAACCTGTATCGTCATTTATTATATCATTCGAACCCTGCTTTAAACAACGTATCGCACTTTTAGGACGAAAAAGACTCGACTAAAAAAATATACTTTTTGGTAAATTGCAAAAAAATATTATAAATTGTGACTCGTTCGTATTCTTTTGTTGATTGTTTCGTATTTTTCGAAGATCACCAAATGTTGAGTTAAAAATTATACCAAAGGCTTTCAGCTGTGAATCTATGAAAAAAACTTGTGGAATAAAAAAATAATATTATAAGTTTAATCAAGACTTTAACACATTACGACAGAGATGAAGAACATTTATGAGAAGGTGATGTGGATGTTATACAGTGTGTAAAGTGGCCACTTAAACCAGCCAATGACAAGTCATAACCCTGTAGATGCCTAAACTTATATATTAAATTATCTTAAATGTTCTTTATCTCTGTTTTAATATGTTAATGTTAACAGCCTCCCAGGGAGTTGAATCCAGTCCTTGTCTACAAAAATTTGGACAAATTCAAAATATTGTTTAAATAAGACGTTTATTTAACGAGTCATTATTAGATCGAAAAAAAAACAATTTGATAAATAAGATAATGACATAATTTTTATTAGGTCAGATCAGGTCACCAAACGCAGGTTTTTATTAATTCAGTAAATGACATAAACGTTAATGAGTCACTAAGATTATCGGTACGTCGGAACGAAACAATCCCAAAGCTAAATTGGTCGTTTTAATATTTAAAAAATTAAGTAAATATTCCATTTGTATCGGAATAAAATCGACTCAACCGTCTTTCGGTCACTATGTGTTTGTCTGCGTTGCGTCCTGCACGCATCAATTTAAACACAACACTAATTGCGTCGCTTCCGTTTTGACACGGAATCCGATATAACGGTTTGTCCTATTCCCATGCGAATGTTGCGTTTTTTTAAATGCAGAAAGATGAATAATGTTCATTGAAGTCGTTTTATGATCTAAACTCATTTTAAGCTTTTTTTAGTTGAGTCGTTTTCGTCCTAAAGGTGCGATATGTATGTACTGCAGTTGATATTTGATAGGATTATTTATAAACATTGCAATCTAATCTTACAAATACCATAAGTCTCCTTTTGCTCTGTGCAGAAGCCAGTAGCTGGTCGCGATTAGCTCCAGATTCCGGGTCAGCATATTTCTCGTGTAAGGCATCGCTTGTACGTACACGGGTGGTCGCTAGTAATTTCGTGCCACTTAAGTGCTGTTTTCATTATCGTCGACGTCGAAGTGTGCGATATTCCATTACTGACAACCATTTGCCGGAAACCTTTGTCATGTTAATTTTTCGTACGTTTTGAACTGCATCTATGTCTATGAAGAATATTAATGTCTTGAACTTGATCTATGAACGGTGACATTGACACAATTTGTATAAGTATTTATTGAAATGAAATAAGTCATCCACAAAGTTATTTTTAATTTATTAGAAAAATATGGGACCAAAATTAAAACGTTGTAACTTTTTTATGTCTCACGGTTTCGAAACATACCCGTCTCTTCGTCAGGACGGTCGCTACATTTACCTAAGACACTAAAAAATTCTCACATTTACGTTATAACCACCACGATTTTTTGTGACTATTTACTAAAGGTATTATTTATTTATTTCGGCTTCGTGGTGTAAAGATCAACACGTTTACCTACCATGCAAGACGTCTCGGGTTCGATTCCCGACATGGTTAAATTGAAATATTTATTTAAAAGGGTGTTTTCACACTGGAATATTTCATGTGTAAGCGTAAGAGTGATCATCTTAACTTCATGTAATAAAAATGATCAAGATATGATGTGATTGGTGTACCAATGCAGTGGCCTATGCTATGTGTGTAGGATTTTGCCCCCGTACGACGTTTTAGAGAATGAAAACATTTTTAAGCAGGGATAATGGCGGTCAAGGCAGTTACAAGAATTGTGACCTTCCAATAACTGGTTGAGATGATTATTTTACACGCTGTGTAACATTCACCATTCTGCCAATGTTTACATATCCATATACAAAATTTTATACTCTCTCATAAGAGGAAGTATAAAATTTTGAACAGTATTTTCAGGCATTGCCTATTAGTTTAAACAATTTAGCCAAATTAATCTCACCCACATCAATAAAGGTCTTAGCTGTTTTACTTCACAAAAGTCAAGTCAAGAGTCGAGGAAATATGGATATACAAACAAAGGCAGAATAGCCACTACAACCAGCCAAATACAGGTCATAACCACTTTGAAAATGCCCTAACTTCCAAATTCTATTCTTCAAAATGTCAACCTTGAAAACTTTCAGGGGGGTGAAATCCAACCTTGTCTTCAAACATTTGGACATACTCAAAATATTCTCGATGCAAAATGGTGGCTTGAATCGATATCAAAGCCTTATTGTCGTCTAAATAAATACAATAAAAAATACCGAGTTGTGGCACTGTTGCTTACTTTAGTCGAGGTCTCGCGGATCCGAAGTCCGAGGTTCGAATCCAGTTCTATTTACGATTAGATTATGGATTTTGGCTGTATCTTTTACTCTAATTTTTTTTTAGGGAAAAGATTTTGATAAGGGAATATGGATGTCTAGATATTTACAGGGCTTATGACCTGTCATTGGCTGGTTTAAGTGACAACTTTACACACTGTGTAATATTCACCATTCTGCCCGTTTAAGCATCCACATTTCCTCAACTCTTCCATCTGTTGACTTTTGCGCTGAAACATTTATCATGTGGGTGAGATTCATACGGCTAAACTAATTCACCTACTCGGCACGCCTGTAACAATTTTGCAACGTTGCAACAAATTTAGATCTAAATAACTCCCTAGCGAGGAAATCCAGACTGTCTACAAACATTTAGACATGCTCTCATTCTTTAAATAATAGCATTTCTCATGCTAAGGTTAATTTAGCATGCTAATGAATTTGAGTAAATGTATCAATAATTGCCATCACTAGCAGGTATTGGTACTAGCGGCAGGCTTCCTTATAGGGGGCGCGGTAAGGGGGCGCATTCCTGGCTCCGACCGCTCGCGCTCCGCCCCACCACCGGCTGCTGGATAAACAACAAATATTCACATGTCCGCAATACAATGTCACCGCAGTACACTAAATAACAATTATGGAGAATTATTTACACCCGCGCCCGTCCCCGTGCTGCCGTAGCAAACTTCTGTATATTGGTGAAATTCTGCACGATTCTTGATTCCCGGGTTCGATAATTTATTTATTAACGGACATGTCCATTTATACAATTTATAGGGTTTAAATATTACAATAAAATAATTATGATTATGATAAAAGTAAAAAAAAAAAAAAAAAAACTTATCAATGAAACTCTTTAGTTAACATATTACAACAGCGATGAAGAACATTTAAGAAAAGGTAATAAAGAAGTCTAGGCATCTACAGGGCTTATGACCTGTCAATGGCTGGTTAAAAAGCTGAAAGAGCTGAAGTTAAAGAGTTAAAGAGCTTTCAGCTCTTTAACTTCACAAACATCGACAGATGAAAGAATTGAAGGAATATAGATGTTCAAATATAGGCAGAATGGTGAATGTTACACAGTGTGTAAAGTGGCCACTTAAACCAGCCATTGACAGGTCATAAGCCCTGTAGATGCCTAGACTTCTATATTACCTTTTCTTAAATGTTCTTCATCTCTGTTGTAATATGTTAATATAAACAGCTCCCCAGGGAGTTGAATCCAGTCCTTGTCTACAAAAATTTGGACAAACTCAAAATATTGTAAATAAATATAAAACAACTTTGTTATTAACCACTTATTTTTTTCTACCAACCGGTTTCAAAGCTACACAAGCTTCATTATCAAGGTATAGCTAACTAATGAATTTTATCCAATTTTATTTTTACAGTTATAAACACATATTATGGAGCTAATATGTCAAGTATTTTTGTCATGTTGTTCTTTTAATGACGGGGAGTGTAAAGCGAGATATATAAAACTAGACAGACATAATATTTATAAAAATCACTTATCCATCAATGGGTTGCATATCAATATGGTTTATAAATTTATTAATTCAGTAATTATAATGATTTTGGGTCGTTTCACCCCCTGCGCTTTTTTTTATGCGCAAATATGTTTTTTATTAAAAAAAGATTTTTGACAAACATTTTGTATTTGCGGGTTAAATTCTTTTTCCAGTGTGTATACTGAGTACTGATAAGCGTTTCTATGCTAAAACGTCCAATTTATAAATAATGAGGGTTACTTCCTTTTACCCAAACACGGTCGATATCAATAAATCAATGTATACTCGTAGACGTAGACTTCATAAATTTTTGTAATTTATTGAAATTAGGTATCCGCCGGATATTAAGCTTTTATCCGGTATCCGGATATTAAGCTATTATCCGGTATCCGGCCGGATAGGAAAATAAGGCCGGATAGGAAAATAAGGCCGGATAAGTCGGATACCGGATAATTACAGTTACCCGTTTCTTCTCTTGTTTATGCGACGTTTTTGTTCATTTATAATTATTTAAACTACTACTTTCTGTGTCCGAGTGAATAAAAAATAAACTTCTGAGTGTTAAATAGAACCAGAATCATACAGCCTTTTAAACAAAATCAAGGTACAAGAAAACATTTTTTTAAAAAAAGACCAATTACAGATTTCACATTAATTTATTATGAATACAAGAGAGGGGAAAAATTCAATAAAATAAAAAAAAATGAAAAAAATAATAAAAGGAACATAAAAAGGAAAAGAAATTGTATAGTTCCAACTCTACTCTCCTCTCCTCTCTCTCTGTTTCTATGAACATTTATATTTATTTTAAAAAAAAATCACAATCAACAATAATTCATTAGATACCGGTAATAGATATATATAAAAGTAAAAGTTAAGCAGGAGATAAATTTAAAATATCTTTAAAAAACTATAGTATTTACAATGTAATATGTCGATGTGACTAAAACTCTCATTATATGTAGTCTGTATTCTTCGAAGAGTGCTTTCCTTCATATATTTAGTCTGTGAGCTCGGAATGTCGAAAAGTACAGAATGACGAATTCTACGGACAGGGACTCGATATGAAATGCTTCTTACGATTTATGGGCTATCAATTAGGTTATTAACAATTTTATATAGAAAGCTTATAACCAACATGATACGCCGAGTTGCGAGATTTCGAATTTTATGAAAATAAGTGGACTCAGTCCTAATTGAAAACGTAACATTATTTTAAAAATATATTCAATGCGATTTTTATAAATAGTATATTGAGGACTCCAAATCGGAGAACCTACTGCTTTTTTATAATGTTATTGTAGTCAATTAAGTAATGCGATATCTTCAATATTGATGTCAGAGTGCGGATATGGCACACTCTGGCAGTATTGCGACCCAGACGCATGCGTTGTAACAGATTTATACTTCAATAAAGTTTCTATTGGATTTATTTCCCACTCCAACATTAAATCTTAGATAAGCAAATCAGCTTGACAATGCAATCCTCATATGGGATAAAGTCCAGGTATAATAAAGTACGCAAAAGAGAACCTTAACTATGGGATGGGAAGGTTCTACTAACTGCGAATGATATAGAAAGATTATTTACCTTATGAGTAAAATAAACTTCAAGCGGTTTATGGGGTAAGCGTACGCAAAAGTTAATAAATATTTTCCAAGAATATTTTTAAACTTTTAACATTCACGAAAACTGCAGTTGTTTTGTGAATTTTAATTGTGCTAAATAACGTCTATTTTAATTGAAATATGTACAGTGCTTTTGAATGTTTAATAAGCCTATATTAATGTTATGTTAATTAAAATATATATTTAAACCAATATTTATTTTTAAGTTATTCAAATAGATCTAGTCTAAGAAGGAATCGTGTGCTAGAAATACCACATTGTAAAACGAGGCTAGCACACAAACATGCATATTTTATGGGCTCAAAATTTTTCATTATTTTATTACTGATAACATTTCGTTAATTCCAAGCTTTCAAATTTTTTTTTTCTTTTAAAAAACACGCACTATCCTAAATACAAAGTAAAAACATGAACTCTTTTTTTCTGTGATATATTTTGTTGCCCTTTAATAATAAGGAATATTTTAAGGTTTTTTTGTATTTTTTATTTCCTTTTTTAATTACTACAAAATAAAATAGTACCTTCTAATCTTCTATGTTTTTATCTTTTACAGAATATTTCCTTTTCTTTTTCTTATATTATGCAAAAAAATTAAGCCTGTCTATTTATTAAAGGAGCAAAAACTTCATGAACATTTCTTATATACCGACGAACAGGCCATGCCTTTGTGGGATTTTTTTGTTTACTCTTCTTACTGTTATTATTTAATTATTCTTTATTTTTTTAATACTCTGTTTTACCTCTTATGTATATTGTAAAAAAACAAAAAAATATAATAGTAAATAAAAATAGAAAAAATAATGTATTGGCGCCTGTCGATTAATTAAGTAAACATACAATATTTATTTAAAATCCTTTGGTTTTTATTTTTATAAAGTAAATAAGATATCTGCACGTTTTTTGCCATCGAATATAAGAGAAAAATTCCTAATATTTCAGATACTATATATGAAACTTATTATTTACGATTTGGCATTATTTTTACTTGATTTAATTGATTTTTAAAAATTGAGCGCCCATCGCCATGAAAAAAACACATAAAAAAATGTTTTTGCTAAACCTTTCTATTTTTGGGGTGAGGAAAATAGGGTCATAATTTCGGATGCCTTATTTTGAATACAACGGAAAAAGGAACAAATCAGCCTAGAAAAAAGACATTATTAGAAACTTTTGTTCAAGACATTCCGAGCTAATAAATTTGTCTTTCTTTCAAAATTCTGTACACTTCTCGTGACCCCACGTGACAACATTTACAGATTTACTTGTCTACAAAAAATTGGAGAAACTCAAAACATTGTTGATATAATAAAGTGTCGATATTTATGATTTGCTGTCCAACTCGGCTCGAACCTGATATCGTCAAAAGCTAGATTTTCGAAAAATAATATTTTTCGTCTGTCATACGTCGCTTCAATGCTCAATGCGTCAATACAGAAGCAACATGCCGGCCGGAGAGTTGTCACCTTATCCGAAATTAAGACACTTTACGAAAAAGGCGTACTTTCCCCTATTATAAGAAAATGACGATTAATAGTTTTATTTTAAAAATAAATACAAGAATTCTAAAATCAACATTTAAAGCACCAACTTTAAGTTTTCACGATAAACAATAAAACTATATATTTATTTTGTACACAATAATAATTTATCAGTTATATACCTTATTTGGCTTGTTAATAATGTATTCCTTTTTGCGGAATCTCGTGCCGAGGCTCGAGAGATACATCACTCCGGTTTTTTTTTTCATTATAAATATACAATAAATTCACACATAATATTTGACATAGAACCTAAATTGCCCCGTTGCCAAAATACAAATTTATCAAGTATTTCTCATTTATAAACTAGTATGTTTTTTAAAAATATATTCCTTACTGAGAAATCATGTGCCAAAAATGCATTCCACAAGTTTAAAATAAAATCTGAAAATCTACATATATGTATACGCAATAAATGCAAAAATAATTTGAATAGAACCTACGTTGTCTTGCTCTGCCAAAAAACAAATATCTATCACTTCAAAACATTTTATTTTTTGTCTCTTGTAATTTTGTTATGTTTGCCAAAATGATGCGCTAAAGTGCATATAATTTTTTTTCTGTTCATGTTATAAAATCTTTTCATTTCCCACCTATAATGAGAAAGTTCCGTGATTTTTTTTATTTTTTTTATTTGTTGATTGACTATCAAACTAAGCGAAAAAGATTTTTTTATTTTCCAAGTTTTCTAATTTTTTATTACTCCGCGCGTGACGTCACTAGTTCTCTTAGGTGAGTTGGCTTCCCGAAAACCGGAAATCTATTACAAAACTCCATCACAAGTTAATTTAGAAGAACTTGCGAAGTCATTTAAAAATATTTTTTTTTATGGATTAACCTGTTTAGCCTCTTTTTAACGGTTTGTCAGCAGGTGCGAAAGAGGGGATATGGAAGGAAGTTATGAAACCACCCAGACCGAAAAAAAACAGAGAAAAAAAACTTTCTTGAAATTTTTTTTGCAACTGGCGGTAATCGAACCTGCGACGCCAGTTTCACAGTTGGCCGTCTTACCAACTGCGCCACGGCACCTGTCTTTAAAGTAGTTAATTGTTATTTGAACGTTTTTATTATTTTTTTTATCCATTTTAGAGAATCTTTAACGTAAAATTCTTACCGCGTGCAAGAAAGCATTTTTTGAATCCAATTTCCTGTAGTACTTAATTTCCTCATTGGGATATTCGTGTCTAGTATGTTTTTGATATTATATTTTTATTAATGAGATATATTGATCTTTTTGCAACGAGACCAATAAACGCTTTAAGGAATCCGTTTCGGTCGATATTTTTATTACCATTTGAAATATAATAATACGTTTGAGTAGATCAACATTAAAAGATAATTTATCGCCTGGCCTTAGGCTATCGTACTGACTTACCGCCCCTATATCGTTTAAGGCTTATAACAAGGCCAATCAGACATTACTGCGCATTGCGTTGCGCTTGAAGACGAGATTCGAAGAATAGTGCCAACTGAAAATTATTGTTTTTGTACTTGTATTAGAGGCTGTTTTCACGTGGACAATACAATATGCCTTTTTTCAAATTAAAATTCCATAACCTTGATTCATTAACACACAGAAGAGATATCTTCAATTAGATCCTGCTTTACAAAATTGTTTGTAATAAATTTGATTTCCCAGAACTAATTAATCTACTTGCTTACCGTGTCCCCTCCAGACCAACAAGACTGTCTCTTATTTTTTATATTCCTAACATTAAAACGAATCATCTACCATCCCTCGTATATGTAAATTATTTAAAAATAATCTTAAAAGTATTGACATATTTAACATTTCATACAATTGGTACAGAAGAGAACATGAGGCTTGATCCGCTTGATTCAGAATAACAGAAAATCCCACCCAAAAGACCCAAGATCCCAAGATCCCAAAAGACCCACCCTACCCTAAACTCAATACTGTAGAAAATTGAGTAAATTTAAGAATAAAATATCACATTATTTTAAGGAATCTGTTTTAGATAGTAAAAATAAAATGTGAATAAAAAATAAAACATATGTGTAAAGATACTATATATAATATATATGTATAAAAATAAATGTAAAACTAACACCAGTTTTTACTCGATTATAGAGGTAGAAATGTTATTATCAATTATGTGTGTAGGTACCAACCACTTTTATAACTATGTATTTTGTCTATAATTTTTTTTCACTAAAAAAAATAAACCAGTATTAATAATTTCCAAAAATACGTAACTAATTGCATTCATTATACGCCAATGCATATTTTTTGAAGTGTAATTATCACATTTGTTATACAAATATCAATTTTATTCAATCGGGTTCAACCAAATTAGTACCTAACTTGTATAGAGCTGAAAGTACGCACCAAACGTGTAATCTTTTTAATTACGCCCATCCTTCCAATAAATAGTTTCATAGGGTATTGTTTCCTTGAGTCAGATGGAAAATACATTATTCTGATGTTGTTTTATTATTTTTAATAATAGGGAAGATATTTTTGATTACACACCTTTGGATACTAGTATATTGTGGGAAGGATGATCTTAACCAGCGTTGGCGTCAGGTTTTAGTTCAGAAATTTTATTTTAGATGTTTAAACCTTCACGAAAAACGCCGTTTTAACGGCTTGTATTTATATGATATTGCGTATTAAAATAAATCGTAAAGTAGTAGAGGCCATGTTTTTAATATTTGCATTTTGTAGAAATCAGTATTCATACAAACTTTTTTATTAATAAGATGGTGGAAAAGAAGACACTATAATATCCTTTACATTTGTTCATTGTCATCTAGAAATGCAAATTTTACAAAATTTTGCCTGCTTTATATTTAATTTTAACGGGATTAAACTGTACGACTTGATTTTTTTGTTTGTTTTTTTAAAAACAATGTTGGCGTTCTTATGATTCACCGAAATATTTTTTTATTTTGAGGGCCATAATCAACGCGTTGTAAATAACTCGCTATTAGAAAATGGGTTCAAGTTTGGGTAGCGTGGGATCCGAACCACGGACCTTTGAGCCATGAGTCTGAGACACTAGCTACGGGACCACAACCCAATCTATAAACTTAAACTAAATACCGATACCCTGCCTAATAAATAAATGAGAAGGCACTTCAGTTTTAGTTTTTTTTTTTTATATTTTGGAATTTATGTTAATTCGTATTGATTTGAATTGCTTTGGGATAATTTATATAAGAATAATTATTTTTTTAAAAAAAGAATGTAAAAAAAGTCCTAGCTAGTCGGTACTTGAAATAAAGAACCTGTGTGCATTCAAACAGTAAAATAAATAAATGATCATCTAATAAAAATAATTAAGCACTTTTTTTTATTATCATTAAATGCTTTTGCCTAAGAAGACGTCTTTATCAATGGGAAAAAACCAGCAATGTGTGGTTAATAGGTGCATATGAAACAAGAGATTAAAAACGTAAAATTTTCCAGTGAAGAAATCTAAAATCCCTCGCTAATGATTAATACTGTACTGGAAAAATGGGGAATAAAACAAAAGTCAATTAGATACTAGTAGATAATATTTTAAACATAAACAAAACGTTTATAGTAAATATCATATTCAAAGAACATAGATTTAAATGTCAATAAACGATAGAGGAGAGTAGAGAGTACATTAACAACTTAAGCCCAGTGACATAAGACCGGCATTCTACACAAATAACAAAATAGGTAATTTTATTAAAAATACAAAAGATAAAACAAATAAATGAAATAAATCGGGGGTAAACAAACTTACTTGCCATGATTGCAGAGCCTTTTACATAGGAAAAACATCCCGGTCATTTTAAATATTAGAATAGGAGAACACAAGAGATGTCTCAACCAGAGGCGGTTCCTTAGTATGTGCATAAGTGCAGTGCACTGCCAAGTTAAACTTCGTGTAAATAAATGAGTAATTTTATTGATAGTAAAAACATGTTATAAGAAAGTAGAAAGAAACAGGGATTTGTTGCAATGTCATACACGTAAACATCACAATATTCAATACTAGCGCCAAAAGATCTAGCGAGATCGACTCTAGCGGGCGATTTTCTCATCTTGTCTACGCATGCGCAATCCACCCAGTGCATATTTTGTTTTGCACAATATTTTACCCTGAATTTGTAAGAACTATATGATATTTCCTAAAATCGTCATTTGAGCGAGACAGACAATGCTTCATACCGATGAATTGTGCGTTGGAGAGAGAAGATAACATACATATTCCGGGCATTGCTGACGCATGCGCAGATTTGAAGTTCATTTGAAATGTCACTTTGAACATGCGTAATGACATGATATTAGTACTATGTTGGGCGCATTTAGTGTTTCTAGTTCCGATGCGCGGGCTGTCATACTAGTGCTCGTTTATCACGCCAGACCTATCATATTATTGAACTTAATAATATACAAGTTGACAAAATGTAAAGAAATACACTGCCAATGTTTTCGGTCAGGAGCCGCCAGTGGTCTCAACAATAACAATTTTTCGAAATTTGCTGAACACATTTTAGCAAATAACCACTTACTAAATGTTATTAAATATTCGTATATGACCACTTACCGACTTTTCTATGTCTACCAGTTTCGAGACGTACCCGTCTCTTCGTCAGGACACCAATTAAACCAAAATGCAAAACCCACTATTCACCGTCACCATAGTTGTTGCACAAAAATATAAAACCAACACGACATGCATTTTAATAAGCACATGCACTTATTAGTACAAACATGCACTGATTAAATTACTGACGAAGAGACGGGTACGTCTCGAAACCGGTAGCTATAGAAAAGTCGGTAAGTGGTTATATATAAATATTCAATAACATTTAGTATAATGTTTGACCACAAAGTTAATGCTTCAAATATCAATCTCAAATAACCAATTCTTTAACTTTGAAGATGGAATCAAAATATTATATTTAAATAGTAAATCTCATCAATGAAATAATTTGCAAATTCTTGAAATAAAAAAAGCGGTCAATTTAAAAAAAATATTATAAATAATCTGTTAAACTTAAGTCAAAGCCGTATTTTTAATATTTTCCATATAAAGTCTAACAACCCTACCTTAAATACAATCCCCTCCTCCCTCTCCCCTACCCCTTTCCCGTCATAAAAACAATTAACCCCTCCACACACTAATCTGTTCACTGTTTCTTTTTCATATGTATGTATGTTCAGTTATTATATTACCCTGATGAGGGAAACGTATAGTTGCCGTTATGTGAATAAAAAGTGGTACATTAAACAAAGTTATTTTTACAATGTTTGAGTATGTCCAAATGCTTTCAGACGGGCTGGATTTCCTCCCTAGGGAGTTTTTTATATTTAAATTTATTGCAACAAACAGGGAAAATATTATTTTTTAAATTAACTACCTGGTAAAAGAATAACAATTGGAAAATTATTTTCAGGCGTTGTCTACTAAGTGATTTGGTTCAGCCGGATGAATCTCACCCACGTAATAAAGGTTTCGGCTCCATTACTTCACAAAAGTCAACACATGGAAGAGTTGAAGAAATGTGGATGTTTAAACATTGGCAGAATGGTGAATGTTACACAGTGTGTAAAGTGGCCACTTAAACCAGCCAATGACAGCCCTGTAAATGCCTATTCCCCTCTTTTAAATAATGTTTTCCCTGTCTGTTGCAATTAATTTAAATTCAAAGTTATTTTATTCACACCTCTAAATATAACAATGAACCACAAAGCTAGCGATACAAATATCCAAAATATTATAAAAAGAAAGAATATTAACGTGGACTTTCATATGCAGTTTATTGGTTATTGCGACTTCATACATCTGTTTTGATATACACATATATCATATTGTTCAGTTTGAAACTACTTGACATTTTGACATGATCCACATATCCATACAATCGTCTTACAATTATTACTACACTGGTCTGAACACACTATATCAATGTAAACCACCTACAGACATTTCTTAAAGCGTTCTACTTCACCCGATGAACGAGACACAATAATATGTGCTTGCCCAGGCCTGCTCACGAGATCAATATTAATTTGTTAAGAAATCATCATTCGTAGGATGAATTGCCAATAGTAAAATAAATAAATTGTCTCATGCTTTATTTACATTTGTGCTTTTTCTTTTTCTTTTTCATAGCCTTCATTCAATAAAATATACACAGTATTACAATATTAATACATTATAAAGAAAACAAAGTAGTACAATATATTTTGTCCCGATAAACTATTCAATAATAGTCATCGGGTGCTCGGACATTAGTTTTATTAATAATCAAATAAAAAGAGTCAGACATAATACTGTATACGTATAAAATAATAAACATAAAAAATAGTTTAATGAATTTCTTTTTATTTAAGTTAGAAAATAGAGTCAAACAATACAATTAAAATTAAAGAATGGCAATTTTCTTGAATATATTTAAAGTATAAGAAAAAAATTAAACACATATATAAATATATTGAGTTTTTCTACTGACATTTCTTGGTGGAACTGCATTTTAATTATAATAATAAAAATACTTTATAGTTTTATTTCACTTATATTTATAATTTTTTTACCAGTGACCGGGTTTCGTCGTGACCGACATCGTCAGACTGGTGGGAGACTAAACAAATGTCTATGTTATATACAAGTGCAAGCAGGGGTTGTAAATCATGATTTTATATAATTATGTAAAATAAAATAATTTAAATTAAAATCATTTAAGTATAAGGTAATAACAATTTTAAGAATATAAGTTTTGTTTAAATGTATATAATAAAAACTGGTGTAAAATATATAATTTTATGAAGTTTTATAATGAAAACGTATTTGAATTACATGTATTTAAATTTAATTAAAACTATAACAGGGTATAAATAGTGTGTGCTCATAAATGTAATCAAAACAAGATAAAAAATAAAACAAAGTAAATTGAAAATTTAAATTCATATCTACTAAAAAATAAACATAATAAGATAATTAAAAGTACCTAGTACATTAGTGTGTAGTAAGCAGGGAGCTTATCATAAAATTAATAAATATGTATATATGTTCAAAGAATTACAATGCACTTTAGAGCAAAGTGCAAATTTTAAAAACGGTTTTTATTTTAAAATTCAATTCAATTTATTAATTAAAAATAACATATACATTACGATCTGAAATTCCAGACGTACGTATTATAAGTAGACAAAAAATACATGAAGAAACGCTTTTGTCAAAGTAGTAGGAGAATCCTGCGAGCTCTTCCTTTTTTAATTATTAAAAGTTTATAGCATTACAATATAGTATGACGTGAAAAGAAAAATAAAAGAAAAACCAAATTAACATATGCTGATATTACGAAGACATGATTTATTTGCAGTATGCATTCTTTTTATATTTTAAGAATGTGTCTACCTACTTTAAACTGTACCAGTGATTGAATGTTTTGAAGTTCCTTAGTTAGAAAATCAAGGAACAGATCGACATCCAGAGTGATATTATGTTGTTCAGTATAGCGGTAACCCTTCCAACAGGCATAACCATCGGCAAGTTGATCTCCTGTATATCAGAATATGAAAAAATCTATGCTGACGCTGTTTTCGGTTATTATTAGGAACATACAAACCAATGGTCATCATAATCTCATAATTATCGACCATACCGCGAAACAATCGATAAAAATGTGTAGTCAAATACACATTCCTTCTAGACTCTAAACTGTCGTAGCCATGCATACCCTGTAGAAACTCGGTTGGGTTGAGCCAAGGATAATATCCGCACTCTCTCATGTAGAGATATCTCAGAAACTTCTTTTGGATTTTCTCTATCATAAGAGAGCACTTCGGTTCATGTAGCCCCCAAATCGTCGAGGCACTCTCGAGACTATTTAGCACCAAGAAGTTGGGAAGAGTTCTCAGTACACGGGTATTTTCAAAAAACCTGGCAGTACGCAGTAAACCAAGCCATTCACCTTAGAAACTCTAAATTAATTGTAAAGAACAAAAACACATTTATTTTATTTTAGTTTCAATCTCTGGGATTGGTTAGCATCAAAAATCCGTCTTCATTATATTCTTCACATATTTTAGTCCTCTGCAGCTCTTTTCAATTGGCTGTATATGTACATGTGATGTTTAGTCCACTCATTTTGGAGAACATTGTCCATAGTTTACAGATCGTGCTCTCTACAGTTCCAAACCACCTCATGGTGTAATGGTTAGCACTCTGAACTTTGAGTTCCAATTATTTTCCAGTTTAAACGAATATTCGTTTAATCAAAGCCTCATCGGTCCCTTCAAAGTCGTAGAAACAGGACTGAAGCGAAGTTAAAGATTAATTAAAATATTTCGGTTATCACAAAAATCAAAACAAAATTCGATCAATGTCACCTCACTTAATTTTTTTCGCATTCAGCCGGGACCAGCCTACAAAATAAAGCGATAATTTCCATTATTCCACTTGTTTTAGCAGCAAATTATGCGCACACAAATTACTCTTGAGTAATCGAACCTTTTTGCGGCCACGGTCAAATAATCATAACTCGCATCTAATGAATAATATCAAGTGTTTTCCTAGTATTTTCCTGTTGATATAAGAGCAATAAGCTACTAGGCACTCGACGTGTTGCAACTGGCTTTATCAGCCTCCCGATAGTGCGCATATAACAGTAGGTAGATAATGTCTTGAAATGCTTTAAACTGTGAAATGTAAACTATACGACATCGTTTCATCCTACGTAAATGCATATCTAACAAGAGAAATTAATACGACACTACTTAGTATTACTAATCTTCTACCTACACTGGAAAGCGTATTTAGTATCTCGGTTAACATATTTTTATATTTTTGTTGTGAACCTGTCGAAGACATCACAAGGTTTTGAAAACATACCCTACATATAGCTCCTTTAAGACGAAAACGACTCAACTAAAAAAATCAAAAAAACTTTTTGGGAAATTGCAAAAGAAGAATGTAAATTGTGACAACTTCGTATTCTTTCGTCGATTGTTTCGTATTTTTTGAAGTAAGCACCAGATTTTGAGTAAAAAATTATACTGGAGGCTTTCAGCTATGAATCTATGAAGAAAGAGCGTAATAAAAATAAATTATTATCAGCTTTTTTTATTTATTCATTTTTTTTCTCTTTTTTTTCAATGTATATGGAGGTAAAACTGAGTATTCAAAAAATAAAGTAAAATTACATAGCAGCGAAATACATATTGACAGTAAAAATAGTAAACAAAAATTCCACAAAGGCATGGCCTGTTCGTTGGTAGACAAGAAATGTTTATGAATTTTCGCTCATATAATTAATAGACAGGTATAATTTTTAAACGCGACATTTATTTAATGAGTTATTATTGGATTGAAAAAAAAAGCACTTTGATAAATAAGATAATGACATAATTTTTATTGGGTCACATCAGGTCACCAAACACATATTTTTATTTATTCACGAAATGACATGAATGAAAATAAGTCACTTCGATTATCGGTAAGTCGGAACGAAACAATCACAAAGCTAAAATGTTTTTTTTTATTTTTAAGTAAAATAAACATGCCATTTGTATCGGAATAAAATCGACTCAACCGGCTTTCGGTCACCGTATGTTTGTCTGCGTTGCGTCCTTCACACAGCAATGTAAACACAACACTAATTGCGTCGCTTCCGTACTGACGCAGATTCTAAATTCTCTCAGTAATAAAGAGACCGATGTAATGGTTTTGTCCTATTCTCACCCAAATGTTGCGTTTTTTTTAATGCAGAAAGATGGATTATGTTCATTGAAGTCGTTTTATGATCTAAACTCATTTTAAGCTTTTTTTTAGTAAAATCGTTTTAGTCCTAAAGGTGCGATATATTCCCAAAGTCTACGGAAGTTCAAGTACCTTTAAACTTGAACGTATATAATAATATTATGTATTTCGTTCATTCTCGCAATTCGTTTTAAAAATTTGTAAGAGGAGGTTTTCCTTATGCAATAAACTGTCAGCTTAGAATGGAGACTTAAAGTTGTTGATTTAATAAAATATTTTCTCTTTTTTGCGTCAGTTGTGTTTTATTAAATGAAATAATTATAAAATTGTTATTCTGGAGATATTTCTAATGTCGATTGTCGGGGGGTACAAAAGCTATATTATTGTTTTAAATGGGTATGGAAAAAGTTGATATTTTATAATAAATTATCGTTATATATTAATCTACAGGTTTATAATTTGTAGATCTGATAAAAACATTTATTTTTAAATTATATACAAATATTTTCCAGTTAGATTAAGTATTATAGTAAATAATGGGATACACTTGCAATGTTGCCTTAAACTAAACAAACGAGGAATATTTGCAAAAGTTTTTGAATTAAATATTTAAAAAACATATTTAACATGTAATTCAGTAATTTTATATCATTTAAAAATAGCAATCGTAAGTCATAATGCCAATGAACTATTACAAGACAAGACAGAATCATTAAATTTAATATGTGGTTTGTTTTTGTAATTACATCATAAACGCTTTGAGATTTTTTATTCGAAATAGAATACAATTTTATCACTTCAAGTTTTTTTTACTTTCTGGCAGAGTTCGTAATTATAATTTCATATCCGATTACACCTTCACATCAAGTATGTCTACTTGTATGGAGTAGACACGTTTGATAAGTAATTATATCATCCTACGGATTTCGGTAAATGGAGTATGGTTCTCACGATAACTGTATGTTCCTACGCAATTTGTGGTCGCTGAATAAGATTTGTCTTCAATCTTCTATTGTATCAACAAACAGTTTCATATTTTATGCCATTACTTACATGGAACTAGGAAATAATTATTAATGCTTCACCGGTTAAATAGTTTTAGCTATCGTCGATATGCTGACTCGTGAAACAGAAACAAATGTGAGCGGAAAGGAAATTTTCAAACCTCTAATATCACGAATTCGTAAAGGATTAATAAGAGAAAAAATAAATAAATTCTGGAATAATTAAAATTAACTAGCTGAACCCGGCCACGCTTCTCTGTGGCTTTATGTGATATTAATTATTAGGAAAGTAAATTAAAAATAGTCTAGCAACTGTACATTTACCGAGAAAGCACATTGCTTAATTTAATATCTTAATTTTCGTTGCTGAGACTATGTTGTAGTAAGGAAAGAAAATAGTTACTGTGGCTAAAATTCATAAAATGGCACCTCTGTGTAGAACTGTTATTCAGAACTTGATAACTATGACAAATTATAAGTCATTTTAAAACGCAAAGAATGTTACGTTTACGTTAGAACTTCCCAATAAAAAGTATATAGAAACACTTTTTTGCTAAAGTGCAATGTTCTGTAAAAAAATTGAGTCAATTCATCCATTACTTTCCGAGATTTGCGGCCACAAACATACAGAACCTAAATGTTTATATATATAGATACGATGCTAAACTGATTTCAAAGGAAATGGCATTTTAATGCTTATTAATTTAGTTTTATTGCATTTTTTTAATTTGTTTTTACAATATACATAAGAGGTAAAATAGAGTATAAAAAAATAAAGCATAATTATAATATAGCATTGAAATACATATTAATAGTAAAAATAGTAAACAAAAAAATCCCACAAAGGCATGGTCTTTGTGGGATTTTGTGGGTATACAAGAAAATGTTAATTAATTTTTGCTCCTATAATAAATAATGGCCAGTTATAATATTTTTGAGTTACATAAGAAAGAGAAAATAAAATATTCTGTAAAAGATTATGTGTTATTTTTTTATAGTAATCAAAAAAGGAAAAAAAAAAATATTAAAAAACACATAAAAATATTCCTTTTTATTAAAGGGCAACAAAATATATCTTAGAAAAAAAGAGTTCATATCTTTAGTTTGAATCCAGGATAGTGCGTGTTTTTTAAAAGAACGAAAATTTTTAATGTTTGGAATTAATAAAATATTATCAGTAAAAAAAATATTAAAATTTTTTGGGCCTATAAAATATGCATGTCTCTGTGCAAGCCTCGTAGTTAATATAAGTAAACTGTTGAAAGATTCCTAAAACAGTACAGTAGAACTCCAATCATCCGAATCAATTGACATCGGATCCCATTCGGATAGTTGGATTTTTTCCGAAAAAGGGGTTTATTTTAACTAACTACTGAATGTTTTTTGAAAATGGGAGAAAAAACTATATTTAAATAAAAAGAGCTTTTGGTGAAATGAATGAAAACGCAACAGTTTTACATGTTTAGTGTAGTTACAAGTGCTGTACATTTGTACAGTATGTACGCACCGTACTGCAAATGAAAGTCATTGCTTGCTGAACATCTCGGTCGTAAGCTGTTTGACTGTCATCATTCGTTTTCGGGCACCCAAGTTATCGCATCCGCTTGACAGTGAGAAGTTGCATGTGGTCACACTCGGGAATTCGATTCGGAAAATCAGCGATAGTCGGAGTTTAGATAATTTGAACGTTCTATATGCAGATATTAATTCATTTTAACGAAATTCATCGTGATTTAAATAAATATGTATTTACCAATTGAACCATGGCTGAGAATTTTTATTAATACATGTTTTTTTAAAATTATTATTAATTATTTATTTATTTCACATATATTTTTTTCTTTTCTATATGAACATCTCACTGTCCCCCCCATAACTCGTGTCGAGGCATTCATTTACATTATTTTTGTATTATGTTCTACATACATAATAAATAAATATAATACAATAAATAACTCTGTTTTGATATAAACTCAAATTACAAATAGCAGACATGCAAAAATTCGAATAAAAAGTTCAAATGTACTACTTTTTTTGGTGGGGGGACCATCTCAAGGCCGTTCTCGGGACTAAAATCTAGAAATAATTTGAATTTCTGTTCATTTATTTTTAACTTTAAATCAGAAAGTAAAGTGTTGTAAATTTAGGGGGCAAGGTGCATATGACTCCAAACGATGTTGCCATTTTAGGTGGCGCGAATAGTTGTCTCTTTTTTATCTTGTTTCATAGATTGTATTATATTTACTCCTACCATTGTTATGTGTGTGAACGAGAAGTGCCCTAGCGTACGTCCAGAACACCTACTCGTTCAAACACCTCCGTTGTGGGTGTTCTGATAGGGACCCCGAGCAGAACCTTGAGTACATACTTTTGTGCTATTCCCAAGGTATGCATAGCACTTTTGGTGGCTCCACCCCATGCAATTATTCCGTAATCTATAATGGTTTGACACATTGACTAGTTAGTATACATGATTTAGAGTTTTTTTGTCAAGTCTGTTTTATACGGTATTAAATACGTAAACAAGTTTTGTTATTTTTTATTATAATATGTTTTACGCTGCATCTGGGGTAGCTGTGCATAATTTGATGGTTTATGGTTTATAATCTGATAACTGATGTGTTAAGATGATATTTTTACATGAATAAACATCTAGTGTTAACGAAAAGGCGGACTGTAAATGAAAAACGAATTTCATTCAGTTTTGTTATTTGGAAATATTTGAGAAAGGATAGGAACATGGAATGGATACCTACCTTTAATATGATCTGAATGTTCTTCAATTTCTGGCACTGGATGACAAAATTACCTATAAAATGTAACAATGTTTTCCACGACGCGCGACGAATCCCACCACTATTTTTCCGATTTTATGTTAAATCAAAAACGTTTTTTATTATTGTTCTAAATCCGAATCTTCTAATTTTGAATTTCTTCTATCTTGATGTTAGGTAGGTACCATAAGGATGGGTCAAAGGAAGGATGGGAACGAAAGGTAATCAGCCAGGAATAGTATCGATAAATGCTGTTATTTACTTAAAATCTAGTATGCATATGTTTACAGCTAGTTATTTTAATAGGTAATGTATTTTTTTATCAAAGCCAATTCAGTTTTCTTCGATGTATTGATGTTTTACTTTAATGACTATAATTAAAACCAGGAGAATTCCTTTATTGCATGAACACCATAAATACAGAACCATTAACGGCATTTCATAAACTATTTGTAATAATATATATTAAAGCTTTTATAGGTTGACGCTGTGGGGTTTCTCCATAGTTTTTTGGTAATTATTCAGGTTTTGACAAAGCTCAATCGGCAGTATTTTGTCCGTATTTTCAATGGCTATTGTACTGTTTATATGTCTGTAAGACGAGACATAAGTCGTGTGACTTCTTTGATGTCCTTTCGGCAAAGTTATGTGAGATTGTTAAATTCGTCACATGACATTATTCGTCGCTTGTCTGGTGACTGGTGACTGGTGACATTGGGATGAGCTTGGGTCAGACAACAGGGAGGCGTGACATGTGGTGAGAATACTAAAATTATTATTGTCATTTAGGAACGGGAAGATGCAGATGCTTTAAACGACAAATTACAAAACATATCATCAACATTTTGGTTTGGTTTTTAGTTTAACAACCAACGTGTAATTGATGGTTCGTCGTTGCGCTTGCAATTCTCGACTTAAGTACGTATATAGGGGCTAATCGTCCATATAATCGATTATGTGCAGTTCACCATTATAATTAACTATCAATAATAATGTTTTATAGAAGTTTTAATAATGGGAAAATATTATTATTTACAATAAAATATTATAAATTGAAATCACTGTTTATAACTCCCTCAAAAATAAATATAAACATCAATAAGTGCACACTGGCTGATTACTTCAGCGTATTTCTTCATACAAAATGTATACTGTATTTTAGCATCTTAAATCCCAGTTGGTGTTTTTTTCCTCCTTGAGTAAGCTCGCAGATTATAGATATTATTTAAAGCTTCTCTATTCGGAGAATAGCAATTAAAACATTATCTCCTAAGGACCATTTTCCTTTAAAAGTATAATGTTTACACATGACACCCAGCTGGCTTTTTTCGTTTTGTAAGTATTAATCTAACTCTAACGCAATAAAAACCGTATTTCGCTCCCGTTCTCTCTCATACGATATGAATGAATTTACGAAAAGAATAAGTTAAATAAAAAAAAATATGTGATAAAAAAATTAAGATCAATAAAATATTTTTATTGAATATTTCTTTTATTATTTATATTTTTTATTTTTTTTCGCTTTTCATTTTCTATGAATTTTATAATAAAAAAGCAAGCCTAAAAAATAATTATACCCCATAATCCAAGCTACCTATATGCATTTTAAGATTTTTAACAATATATTTATATTTTAAATCAATAGAAAAATAAAATCTGTGAAAATATTCATAATCAACAGTACATTTGTAAAATCAAATATGTATTGTACATGAAAAAAATATTTTATAAAACTTTTTTTTGAAAGCTCCCAGTAAGGAATCCATTGTAAATTCAACCACATAATGTATTCTGGTGAAACATTAAATAAGTAATGTTTTTGAAAATAAGAAAAAAAAAAAAGAAAATGTTTGAAAATGTTGACAAAACTTTTAAGAAAAAAATAATTCAATGGCTAATATGTAACAAGGCTTTATATTGATTATTATTTTATGTTAACAGTCATCTATTTAAATTTTTGTAAATAAATTTTGTGTAAAAAATACGCATGCTTTTGACTCTTAATAATGTTTATATTACTTTTTAAATTTTTCTAATTTCTCTAACGTTTTTCTTTGTAAAGGAAAAATAAGAAACTTGCTGACAAGCCGGTTTCGCGGTTTAGTGGGTTACATTATTTTTTTTATTTTCTGTTCATGTTTACCTTCTTAAATAAAAATAAATAGAAAAAAATCATGTATAATGAATTCCAACAGAGGGAAATTATTTTTAAGAAGGAAAAATGGAAGTCTTGTTATTTCAAGGCTTAGACTTGTCATTAGCTGGTTTACGTAATAACTCTACACACTGTATAACATTAATCATTCTGCCCATGTTTTAATATGCATATTTCCTCTACTCTTCGCACTAAGCACAATAATTGTTAATAAAAATATGTCAATCGAAGCTAAACTAGCAGTGCACAACGGATATTTAGTCTCAACACTTATGTATGGAATAAAAAACATGGAACTGGCAGAGGAAGGACAAAAACCGAGTAAACGCGGTAGAAATGTTATCTCTTAGACGAATGTGTGGGAAATCAACGTATGACAGGGTTACGAATGACGAAATCAGGCGAGAGTGTAAATCTGAGTCAAGTATAATTTATAAGATTAAGAAAGGGTATCTGAGATGGTTTGGTCACGTAGAACGAATGGACGACGAAAGAATGGTAAAACAAGTATGTATGGCGAAAATGAATGGTAACGTGAGACGAGGACGACCAAGGAAGACGTGGCATGATCAGATAAACCAAAATCTGAAGTCTGGTCATGTCAAAAGCAGACAGAACCGAAGGGCATGTATGACAACATGTATGAATGAAGAAGAAGCTAGGAATGTATGCCAGGATAAACGTGTGTGGCGGTCCATTCTCTCTGCCTACCCGTACGGAAAAACGGCGTGATGGTAGTAGTAGTAGTAGTAGTTCCTACCTGTTAACTTTTGTGAAGCGAAAGAGCTGAAACATCAGCTGATCATGAGAATCATCTGGGTGAATTATTTAATTAATTATGATTCAATTACGTTTCCTTTATTTTCTACCAAATAAAATTATAATAACATTGACGCGCCATGTTTTTTTATTGAACAAATTTACCTCTACAAATCCTGTTTTGCAAATCAAACACCGAGCCATATCAAGCCTCAAGCAGCCGCCTAAATAATGCCTATCAAAATATTCTCACTTATTTCATTTATCAATATGGCGATACAAAGTAATTCCGATCTAATCTCACGGCTGGACCAGCGTAAAAATGAGATGGAACTTTAGTCAGTAAAAAAATACTTCTTGATCTATCAGCGCTCTGAGGCTCTTCTTTTCGTGGCTCATTATTTTAATAAAGAGCTGCGAAATATGTTTTTATTTAAATCTTTTTTGTACATTACATCAATAAAACTTGTCTATCTGGATAAGTGTCTAACAACCATGTTTTTACGGGTTACAAATAATGAGACAGTTCATTTATATTATACTCAGTAAAGGCACAAAGACACCGCTACATTTTGACACCTATACTTTACATGTTCAATACTTAAACAGGATGTTGCATATCAATATTTAGAACTTGTGATTTTTCATAACTATTATCATCAAAATCTTATCGGCACCTAACGGTGCATAGGGCACTGCATTGATAAAGTTAAAAAAGCAGGTGCGTGCGATGGGTAATATGGAAATCTAGTTATCTACAGAGCTTATGACCTGTCATTGGCTGGTTTGAGTGGCCACTATACACACTGCGTGACATTTACCATTCTGCCTAAATTTGATCATCTATATTCCTTCAACTCTTCCAACTGTTGACGTTTATAAGGATAAAGAGCTGAAACCTTCATTGTTGCGGATGAGATTCATCTAATTGAATTATTTCATCTACATACTAGGCAACGCATAAAAATATTTTTAAATTTTTGTACTTCTTTGACCAGGTAGATTCATGAACAATGTTTTGAGTTTGTCAAATTTTTGTAGACAAGGACTGGATTCAACACCCTAGGGAGCTGTTAATATTAACATATTACAACGGACATGAATAACATTTTACAGAAATAATATGCGGGGAATATTGAAGTCTAGGCATCCACAAGGTTTATGACCTGTCATTGGCTGGTTTAAGTGGCCACTTTCCCGTCTGCGAAATGTTCTTCATGTCAGTTGTAATTTGTTAATATTAATAGCGCTCTAGGGGGTTGAGTCCAGTCCTTATCTACAAAAATTTTAACAAACTCAAAACACTGTTGATAAATAACAAAACGATGGGTCCCAAACTGATAATAAATCGACAAAATTATTTTAAAATGTGTTTTTATTTACCCTTTGTTTTTCAGAAATCATAATTGACAGAAATCAAACTCACGAAGGATGGGACAATTAAAAAAATATACAAACAATACTTAAACTCATAAGAAATATCATTACATCAACTTATCAGACAGAGAGGATGGAACGCCATATGACTCTGTATTTGCATACAGACCTTGCATCCTCTACATTCTTACATCTTCTCATGCACGCACGCCGATTGTTCCTACTCTTGACATGTCCATCTTCAAGTATTTGATGGATTCGATCGTGCCATGTCTTTCTCGGTGCATACATTGAATTTCTTAATAAAGATACCAGTCTCGAAGACGTCGCGAAAGCGATTAAACCAGTCACTGGATATGAAAAATTTGTGGAATAAAGTATCACTCGTCTTTTATTTCTATAATTAACCTAAGTACTTGTTTATGTTTGAATTTCAAAACATAAAATAATTCATTTTCTAATATAGAACACTTTTTGCAAATGTCAAACTCTGCTCTGCTTATCAACAGGGGTGCATTTTATACAAGAATGCGAATTTCAAAAATGTATTGAATGTCAGTTAATATTATTAAATATAAAAAAATATCCAGTAAAAAGATATAAATGGGTAGAAATCCATAAAAAAAACTAATGTTGTTTGCAAACATTAAAATCAAACTTTTTTTATGCACAAACGTCCTTCCAATTTTTTGTAAATGCATTCTAGGTAAATGTAGCCCTGGTGTAGGATAAAAAAAAACATTTACGTTTCTAACTTTTTTTTACTTAATAAATTGAAGATTTTAAGAACTATAAATATGGTCGTGACAAAAATCTACATTCCGCTGAAAATCGCCCGTAAATCGGTCTAGTGGTTATGCAGTCTATAGAGGACACACATACGAACATTGCCTTTTATACTCGTATAAATTATCTTAAGAGTCCCAATCAAAACTAGCTCCCTTGGTATATTTGAAAATCTTAATGTAAAATCTATAAAACAACTTTATGTAAAAGCTTTGTTACTATATGCATGTTAACATTATTATCTACCTTTCGTTACAAATATAAGAGTTACTAGATACACTACACCCTGATGCTGCAAAAAAATAAATGCAACCTTCGGTCAAAGAGGATTGGCCTACTACTCGGTTAAAGTGTACAATCTACTTCCATTATCCATAAAGACAATTAGTAAGTTCTCACAATATAACACTGCTATTAAGAAATGGATAGTGCAGATGGGTTGCGCACGGATCGATGAGTGGATCAAGCCAAATAGGTAAAATGTGTGTACTATTTATGAAATTTGTTCTATTGGTCTATATGAATTGGATATGTTTTTTATAATTATTCAAAAAAATAATGGCTTATTATGTTAACGATAATTAGGTTCATTGGATGAATTACGTTTTTTTTATTGTTTTTATTATGTTAGCTTTGTTAAATAGTTCATCTTAGGCATGTTTCACATTTTGTAAAATGTTTCCCTCGGCACGGGACACCACATTATTCTGTATAAAAAAAGAATACAAACAATGTGAAAGTAAACATAAATATATAGATAGATGCACATTCTTAATATCGGATTGAAAAATTATACATTATTATTGAACGAATCTTATATATCGTATGTATTAGAAGTAGTTCGAACTTTGGACCTCTGATCCGGGAGTTCGCGATACAGCCCATCTTGATTTCCCTTTGATGCTCATTCCCAATTAATTTCACGATCATTTTATAAATGATATTATTAATCGCCTACCTTTCTCTAAGCTCTAATGTGTTGCGTTCTTCTTTTATTCTGTTATTGTAGATCGAGTTTCCAGTTCCTGTTCTCACAATACGACCTACCCGATGCCATTTCGTCAGAGACTTAACACATGGTCGCTGGTCGCCGGAAACCATCTTTGGCGCATCAAGAGAATTGTATCGTACGTTATTAAGTACATTATAAACTTATTTATGGCGCTGTATCTAACGACAGACACCCAAAGAAAAGCGGAGAATAGCTACAAACATTGACGCCATGTTTTACGAGCCTATTTTTGTCAAAGACGTAAATACCGTCACAAAGCGTGGAATTATAAATAAAGAATCCGTATCGTATAAAATATGATTTAAACTATAGTTCTTTCATAATCAAAATCAGAGTTTCTAACGGTAAATTATTTTTATTACTTAGTAAAGTGTTCAAAATCTTCTGTATTTGGTTGGTTGAAAGAAATTACTTATAATATTAGAAATCAAACACTGATTTGAGTCTACTGAACACTTTATTTTATTTTTACAAATATAAAAAAATATAACTAAAAATTTCGTGACAATTGTTTCGCCTTCGTTGAAAATGCCCTAACACATTCGTTTGAAAATGCTTTAACAAGGCGAAACAATTGTTTTAAGATCGTCTTTTTCCCCAGATATATCTTTCTTACAATATGTAAATATATCATTTTTATTTTTATTTTTATTATGGATTGTTTAAATTTCTTTGTATTATATATTTGTTTATTATTTATGTTTTTTCAGTTTTTATGTACATATTATTACTATATTATTATTTGTTCCCATATTATTATTATTATTACCATACCTTTATGTAAATATTATTCTGTCTCAAAATGAGTTTGTTGTAACTCCTCGGAGTACAAAAATATTTTTTTATATGATTTAATAAATAAAAATAAAAAAATGGTCAAAAATTCTTGTTTTGATATTTTTTTATATTTGTAAAAATAAAATAAAGTGTTCAGTAGACTCAAATCTGTGTTTGGTTTCTAATATTATAAGTTTAAATATGGAGTTCTACAAAATAAACACCAAATCAATCAATCAATCAAGAAAGAAATTACTATTTGAACTAATTAAATTATTAAACGTAACTCAAGTAAATTGTTCAAATGTTTGAAATAAATTTAACTTAAATGTTAATGTAATGATTGAGATTTGTATAGCTTGACTACTTTAAAATTGCAAAATAGCTATTACTATTACATAAATATATTATCAAATAAAGAAATAGTCTAATGGTTTATTATCTTTGTAGTATTCTTAAAAACAATTTATTGTATTACAAAATTGGTTTAATAGAAACTTTATTCAAAAACGAATTGATCGAGAAATCAATTAATTTTGCCGTACATAAAGGCCAAAACGCTTGCGTTTAATCACCAAAAGGATCAAAGTAATAATGAGAGTTTTTATAATAATAGATGTTTTATACTGTAATTACGCAGGTAAGTCGTCTATTGTGTTGCGAAAAAAATGTTTCTTACGAGTCTTACGAAGGATTATATATTTTTTAGGGTTTAGCGAAGATTTATTTACATAAAATAGGATAAAAAACGACCAAAATTTTTTTTTTACACTTTTTCTTTTGAATCTCAATGGAAAATTTCTCCGAGAGTTCTCAATTTTCTCGTAATTCTTTCACCAAGGCTCGGAGGCTCGGGCAGTAACGAGAGTGCATGAAGTGTCACTCAACCCAAAGGGCTACTTCCCGAGGATAGAAAGAATGGGTGGACTCGAGTAAAACCCACCCTTTACTCACTCAAACCGTTGTTATTTTGTGAGTAATTTTTAGTCCACGGGCATAACAGTGAGTCACGGGAGCTTGACGTGATGTTTGTTGATACATTCAACACGACTACACACTTTACTATTAGTCATGAGCTTGAACATTTGGATCACCAAGTAATCAAATAGTAACCATAATATGATTAATATTTTGTTTGAAATTACTATAAATACCCTACCTGCTAATACCGTGGCGTATCTTTAAGGCGTTTTTTTTTTTTTTTTAATCAAAAAAAGAAATATTTGCGTTTTTATGATTTACCCAAATATTTCATTTTTGGTGGCCGCTTTCAACGAGTTGTAAATAACTCAATATTAGAAAACGGGAATCAAGTTGGAGTAGAGTGGGATCCGAACCACGGACCTTTGAGCCGTGAGTCCGAGTCTCTAGCCACGGGACCACAGCCCGATTCTTTATACTTTACCTTTTTTATTTATTTATTTGAAAAAAACAACAGAAGATTTCTAAATCATTCACATACTCGTAATAATAGTAATGTACGAGTATGAGTCCATGTTTCGCAATTCTAAAACAGTTTTTGTAAATATACTAATGAACAAAAAATAATATGAACGAGTTAAAAAAAATATATATTACGTTCCCAAGAATCTCAAGGTGTTAAAAGGGATGCAAAGGAAAAGGAGATATTAGGATTGGGATAAGTTAAGAAGAAGATTATGTTGTTTATATCATTAATTTAATTCAGATTATAATAATTTAAGCTCTGTTAAAATATTTATTTAATTTATCGAATATTTTTTATTACTAGAAAAAAGTTTTTTACAAAAGATAACGGAAAAATTTTAATCAATTTGAATTATGACTTACCGTTTTTTCCCATCTCTCTTTTCCCGTTTTATCACCAATTATTTTCTGGTATTTTTTAAAGTATGATTTATTTTTAACTGTTTTTTGCAAAACCCTGTATTGCATAATTTTTTGTAAAACTATATTGGTTTTGTTTAAAAAACAAAAACAATATACCGAGAAACATTGTTTTATTTTTTTTTCTATTTTAAAGATTGATAGATAAACAGGTAAAAAAAAAGAATTTCCGCATGCAACATCGTGTTGATCGAATATGTGTTACCAAACTCTTTTATCTCGTATTAAACTCACCGTACTCATTTAATTAAGTAATATAAACATAGCTCTTTTTACACACTTTATTCAAATTCAAATTTATCTAATTTATTTAATTTACTACCTATTGAACCTTTTATCTAAACATTGTGCAAGCAGTTGCAAATATATGCACTTGTTTCATATGAAAAATTAATATATTACGATATCTTGCATTATTAATATGTCTAGTTTTACACCTGTAAGCTTTAAGCTCTAGTTTCCCGGTGACGTGGGCGGGACGGGGGGGCGGAGAGGAAGGGAGGAAGTAGCGATAAGCCTCCCGGTAAGATCAACTAGAATCAGTCCTCAGTTATTCGTGCTGAAGCAGTGTTCTCCTGGCGTCCGACCGGTCGAGTCCTGTCGCGGGCTGAATGCTGTCGCTCGCGAAGTTACTTTACGGTTTCGCTACCTGTCAGAGCCGTCATACCTAATCTGTAGCCAAACGGTCTCCGCGGAGGCTTCTACTTGTACCGTTCTCGGGCGAAAAAATCGCGAAAAGATTTCCAATCCAGTTTCTGCGGTCAAGTTACATCGAGCTTGTGGTTCTATTACTATAAAATACTATTCCTAACCTAATGAATATGAAAACTTAAATATTCACGAAAAAAATTTGCTCTATTCAGGATTCTGTTCTAAGTGTAAGTTCTACTGTTTTTCTGAGTGTCAATGTCCCCGTTCACTAAAATATTTCTAAATAAAAGTTTTCAGTATTAAGTAGGTAAACAACTTCAATCTTTTAATTTGGTTTTTGATTGAGTTGTTATAGAGGCTGTTTATAATGCCTCGTTTTATAACATTTTTACTGCGAACGTCGAGTGTCAAATTCGATTATAATAAACGTTCAAGGTCTCGGTTTTGGTTGTCGATAATTTTTATCTATTGACAAATGCGTTTAATTGATCCTTATTTCGACTTCGCTCAAGGTTGTAATTTAAATAGCTCGCTGTGGATGATTAATACATAGAATTTAAATAAATGGTATATTGATAAGAAAAATTAATGAGATTCATAATTTTGTCGATATTCTAATGAAAAAATTTTTTTTTTTTAATATTGAAGAATTTATATATATAGATATTGGTTACAGGGCTTCCACGACCTGTCGATACAGTAATAAAATATTGGTAGATACAGAATTGTTCACAATATTTTTGACTCAATCAGGCTATTTCTTTGAATTCATTAGTCTCGTCTGACTCAATTGATATCCATTGGAGCCCAGAACGTTTTGTTTTGAATCTGATAATGTAATATAACGTTGAATACATCAGCGACACAGGATTTACGCGATATGTTCTCGGACCAGTTATGCTCCGAAGTTCGCTCAGTTTCTTGGAAAATTGCGTAGTTCTGTATCCGCTACCCTCGGCCATACCGCCTACCACCTTCCACAATCTCCAACGACCGGCTTTATCTGCCTTTGGCTGATCTCATACCCAGCAAGAGGAGTGGAACAGCGATGAGATTAAAGATTTTACCTTGTCAGCTATTCAGTACGAACCAGACTTCCTCTCGGATTTACATGCTACATATATAATCTTTTAGTCCTGTTTTCTACTAATCGAATTATCCACCTCCTTTTGCTGCAAGATCTTTTAATTTAAAATGCATTTGTTCTTATTCGATTAGACACATTTGATTCGCGCTGAATACCTGATAAATAAATACTCCGATGTCACCCGCGATCGGTGACCGATCGTTGTTTGAAATATCCGCTCCGATAATTAACTCTGTGCCTTATTGCGTCCGAATTATTACTATAATGATTTATGTGCATGGAACATATAGTCACTATTTATATGTGTTAATCTATTATTCAACTTCTACATGTTAACTAGCTGAAGTTATTGTTTATTATCGTGAATATTTGTCACCTTACCCGCTACTACATCTGACCATCTCCGCGGTATCACGCGATAAATTAATCGAATTCGCCAAAGGCGATAAACCCAATTTTCATACGGAGGTTGTTTAATACGGCAGTCGGTAGTCAGGCCTGTGTGATCGTCGCGCGCGCCGACAGCCGCAGCCACCGGCCATCGGTTGCAAGAAGCGGATATCGTGCAATTTGAATTAATGCTCGCTCGATATGCAAATGAATCTATAATTTACAAAAGCCAATATATTAATCAGCGCCTAGATAATGTCTAAATACGCGATATCTTACCGAACGAAAAACGATCACGACGTTTAATGCCTTTCGCGTTTTACGTTACTCCAGTATTAGTGCTTCGGATCGAACGGTCTACGGGCGCGTTGTCGAGTTTCCGAGATCGCGAACTTCAAAGGATAAATCGCGAACAGATTTGTCTGACCCGAGCCACCTTAAAAGGCCGATATGAATCTTCCGCAATCATACACCATTCCGGTCACGGAACCTGCATTAAATCGTACTTCTGCAAAGTGGATTACCCGCACCCGCCTCGCGCAACTGCGGCCAGATCTCGGATCTCCGATCGCGTCCTATTAAATACCGGCGCTCCATGTCCGTCGGACAATCGAACATTTAGATAGGACAACATCTCGCGAATCTGCGCGACAGTATTTGCGAGAGATCGAGTCGCTCATTTGCATATTCTTTACAGTTTTTACGCGACCTGTTTGTGATTCGACTGCGGCCGTATTGTCAGTGTCGAGTGGCTCCGCGATAAGATAAAGTGCGAACGTGTCCCGAAGTGATAATACGAGAATGGATCCGGGAAATCTGTCGGAGTGATTTGTGGCTCGAGTGAACTGTGCTAGTGATGTTTCCCGAGGAAGGTAGAAAGTCCCGAGCGGGAGTTCGCAAGAAGGTGACTATCGGGAACGGAACTATCATACGGCAGCGAGCTAGCTCTTCGGAGAATGGAGAGGTTTGTGATATTTTCTTTCATTATATCTGTAACAAGTATTTCAAATGCAACTGAAAACTAGCGTATTAGTTGTAAAGCTGTTTGCTTAAATTTTTTATGTATCTACACGCGAAGGAAACTTTGAAACCACTTATCTGTGGATTCAGTACCCGTGTTTATCTGACGCCTTATTAAAATCAATATCAACGTGCCTATCTTACATTTCTATGATAAAAATAGTCGAGCTAAAAGAACATTGGTATCATATTATGTAATTGCATATTTTTATGAATAGTTATAATTTATACTGAGCCATTTTAGTGCAAAAAAAAAAAAAAACAACAAGTCTTACAGCTACAATGCGCATGGACGGTTGGGAATTTTGGCCTATTACATATTCACATTGTTATTGCTTCTTTATATTTTTTTCTTAAAAATAAGCGTGTACAAGTCTACATTATAAAAAAAGGTAATGAAATATATGTACACATATGAAATTACTCATTTTTTCAATTTTTTTTTGCACCACAACAGACCAGGAGGCCCAATTACAGTGGTGAATTACAACACAGAACACCCAGGCTTGAGAAAAACCACATATTATTTTTTGTGTTTTCACCGGGAATCGAACCCGGAACCTTCCGTGCGTGAGTCAGGCGTCTTGACCACTACACCACGGAGGCCGCCACACCATCATACTCATTTAACTACGATAAAAAGGAATAGAAATAATGTGTTTTTCTTAAGTGTTGGATAAATTTGGAAGTACGAGTAGTAACAAATAATAATGTCATAATATTATTTAAAACATTCTGTCTGTTAGGGAATCGGTGGTAGTTCATTGTGATTTATTATGAAAATAAAAGACGAGTGATGCTTAGATCCACAAATTGGAATAACCAGTGACCGGTTTCATCGCTTTCGTGACATCGTCGAGAATGGGACTTTGAGATTGAGACCAGACTCGAAGATGTCGTGAATTCCTGTCTCTGAGTATTCCAATCTTATGGATCTAAGTATCACTTGTCCTTTATTTCCATAATAAATAGTAATAATATGCACATTAAATACATAAAGGTGTTCTATAACTCAGGACAGCCAACTGGCGGCAATGATTTTGGCAAATGTAATAAATATGCCAGGTGGTAATAATCTGATCTGAGGTATTTTTTACTCTACAACTTTAAAGCTCTAAATAATCACCAATAAATCTGTATAACAATAACACGATCACGACATAATAAACCAATTTATACTGAATGCGTCGTTTTAAAAAAAATATGTATCTAAACTAATAGAAAATTGGAAAATGATTATATCAATATTATATTATTATGATTATCTGCAGACACTTTTTATAAAATAAATTCTATTATACAAATTTATAAAAAAGAAAAAAGAAAAGAATTTAAGATGAATAAGTCACTCAGATACCAACATAATATTAAAATTCTTAAATTCCACACAAGTCATGGTCCAAATAGCTTTGTCTTCAAAGGTGTAAAAAATTATAATAATCTTCCCAATGAACTACAAACTATTAAAAATAATATATCAATAAATAAATTTAAAGTAAATCTAAAGAAATTTTTTGAACACGTGTAAAAACTACATTAAATTTTGATTAGTATGAATGTATTATTGTTTCATGTTTTTTCTTTATATATCCTATGTTTTTTTTTCTCACGTACTCGTATTTAAAATTTTATAAACTAATAAATAAACAACTACAATAGTGTAAGTCGCTCTCCAAGCACAAGAGTTAGTATCTTTTTTGAAGAGTTACAGTGGTAAGTAACATTTACTAGATGTGTAAAAGTAGATATGTATAGAATTTTTGAAAAACATCTACCTTTTATGAAATTTATTAATAAAAAAAAATGTATACAAAAGTTTTAAAGAGTCTATCGAGAATACACATCAAAGTTTAAGTGTAAATTTAAGTGTAAAATTTTATTTATTTATTTATTCATATTTTTTCCATTATAAACAATGATTAATAATAAAAATAATGTGACCTCACTGGGGTTACCCGTGCCGAGGGCACTTAACAATATGCTTTTTTTTTAATGTTTTTACATTTGAGAATAAACAAAGAAGACTAACTTAATAAACAGAGATAATTAACAAAATATTTACAGTTTTAAGAACTAGGTATATTTGTACATCCATATTGTTTATATTATAAAACGCACAATGAAAATAACAAAACCCTAACATAAGCTATACACTTGTAGAGCAGTTGCTTCAATATTGGTTTGGGCGAATGAGACAATCCATTTTACTTCTACCTAGCTCCACTATCCATTTTTATGGCCTTTTTAAAGTGTTTAAGCCCATTGTATGGTATTTGTGACTGCCCTCCTTTTGTCTTTACTTTTTTATGTGGTAGTGTTGTTGTTTTTCAGTATTATATTTGTGTACGTCAGCATTTTTGGTTAATGTTATGTCATGGTCTTGTACGTTTTCCTGTGCAATTTTGTGTACAATTTTTACCGTCTAAATTTTTGTCAAGTATTTTATGTCAAACAGGTGGTTTTTTCGTACAATTCAGTCCTAGAGGTCAGGTAGATGAGCTGCATGTTAGTTTGGTAATTGATGTAATGCCAGTAGCACCTATTTCCTATGCTCAACTAAATGAGTATGTTGAACCAACCTAGATAGTAATTCAAATCATGTTGACTATCTCTTCGTTCTAGTAACGAGAGAACCCTTTTAATACCCTGTCATCGCTCTAATTTTCTTGCCTCCTCTTTCACAGTAGTAGCCGCTCGATTATGGAATAATCTACCCACTAGTGTTAGAGACGCCCCTTCTTTATTTACATTTAAGTCAAGATTAAAATGTCACTATCTTAATATTTAAATTGTTCCTTTATCCTTCCTCTTTCCTTCCCATCCCCTCTCCTCTCTTCATAGTATAGTGTTAATTTTTTTATATATTTTTTTATTTTGTTAATCTTTGTTTTTAATTTTTGTATAAAATTGTAAGATTCAATATGTCCATGTATTTATAATTTTCTCAAACTGATCGGTTTGGGTAGGAAGGAAGAAATTGCCTTAAGGCAATATGACCGCCCTTATATGAATATATATATTGTATACGTATATAAAGTGGCTAATAAATAAAATAAAAAAATAGTAAAAATGATTGTTTGTAATTATAATGTAAATTATTAACGTTTAAAAGCGTTTCGATAAATCCTTTGTAAATAATATATTAAACTTAACTAAACTTTTATTAATAATTGAAGCATTAACATAATACGAGAATATCAGACAAATACCATATTCAACTTTCTAAAACAAAACAAGGACAATCAAGACAAATGAACCAGGGACTGAAATTATACAATAAACTACCAGACAAAACTAAACAAAAGACTCAGACAAACTTTCCAAAAGATGTAAAAAATATTATTTTGAACAACAGAGTATGAATAAAAAATATATATATTATTTTATGTAAAATGAATGTAATAATCCGTAAGGGTTTTACAAATAATTTTTTAAATAAAAAAAATACTTTGCCGTCAAACATTTAACTAAATGTTATTGAAGATTTGTATACAACCATTAACGAATTTTCTATGTCTACCGGTTTCGAGACGTACCCGTCTCTTCGTCAGTAATTTAATCAGTGCAAGTTTGTACTCATCAGTGCATGTGCTTATTAAAATGCATGTCGTGTTGGTTTTATATTTTTGTGCTTAAACTATGGTGAAGGTGTATATTGGGTTTTGCATTTTGGTTTAATTGGTGTTCTGACGAAGAGACGGGTACGTTTTGAAACCGGTAGACATAGAGAAGTTGGTAAGTGGTTATTTACAAATATTTAATAACATTTAGTAAACTAAACTAAACTAGGACCCAGAAAAATCTATTTATCTGCTAGTGAGCGTTGTATATAAATTCCACATCATTAATCAGTGTTGGTGGCGGTCAATATTGGAAATAGAGACGTCAGCGCATCGCATTGGAAGTGCCGTTTTCTCGAGCCAAGAATGCTCTTGTCCTCCATACAGTTCCTCATAAGGAACTCCTTGCTCCGGACCAGTTGTAGAGAAAAGTCGTACCTAGTTCCGTTTGGCTTTCGCAATAACAGTCCACAGTCCGTACCTCATCTCGCAGCGTTCCGATCTCGACCTTGCGAGTTTCTCCTTAGCGAATTCTGCATCCGGAAAGAATAGAGAATATCTCCATACCTCTTTCTACTATGCAGTTATTTCCAAACACGGGCGCTGCTCTACCGTATGCATAAAACCGTATACTTTACATATACAAAATGTCCCGAAAGAATGTTTCTGTTTGATCAAGAGAAACGTCCATCAAAAACACTTTTATTAATTATTGAAATACACATATTAAGAAATATCGTTTCAAAGGATGGGGTCTACCAGAAACTCTGAATTTGGGCAAAGAAATTTCAGGTTTCTGGGCCCCAAAATATTATATATGTTACCCGAACATTACAAAACCACGACCCGAATTCAATGGAATAAATTTGTAATAAAATGGTTACTAGATTTAGGTAGAGAAAAATCGGAAAACTTACTAAAAACATTCTAAAATAATAAATGGTATATATATTGTATAACTTTATTATAAATTAACTAGTGGGTAGTTATGTTATTGTTTATTTTTGCATAAAAATGTCTACCTTAAAACAGGTTGTACCTAGTTAGTCAGACTAGACATAATCCAAAGAAATCTATTACATAGGTATGTATGTATTGATAATGAATTTGTAATTTTTGTTAATAAACCATCATTATTTTTATTATTATTACAGATTATGTCACCTAAATGTTATCCTTGACTCTCACGGCACTAATCTTAACGAACAGTATAATACCTAAGGATGGCTCGGCACGTTTAAAAACCTATTATATTCAAATAAAATCACTTTGTTTTTATGTACCACTTATATTTTTATAATTTGACAACCAACTAGTTTCGGAAACACTATGCTTTCTTCAGGATTAATTTAAAATATATATATTTATAATTTTTTTACAATGAGAATAGAGTGGGCGTTGCTACGGGAGTAGAGATGAGAAGGAGTTTGTGTGTGGATTTAGGGAGAGGGGACATATTTCAAATATGACTATTACTAAGATTTATTTGAGTATTAATAATATTTAAATTTTTATTTACAGCCTTTCTAATCTCCAATATTTCAAAATAATCAAGTGCATATCCTTTTTTGTTGGTATGTAAAATTTCGATGCCATCTTCAAAGTTTGAGTGACTTAGTTAGGATATGTTCAGCAAACTCCGAAAAATTATTGTTTTTAAGACATCTCATATGTTCCTTAAGTCTAGTTTTAAAAGTACGTGATGTTTTTCCTGTATAAAATGACTTACAGTCATGGCACATCAACTTGTAAATGCCTGATTGATCTAATTTATCAGTTCTTTGTTCAGTGTTTTTTAGTATACTTCCTATATTATTGGTTGTGTAAAATGCTGGTTTTATGTCATCCGGTAAATCTTTTCTAAAAAATTCTTTTTTTTTTTTTTTCTCTATTACAATTTTTTTTTATGCATGTTATTTTAGTTTGCAATTAACCTCGAAGAATGCAAAGTTTTTGCGAAACTAGTTGGTTGTCAAATTATAAAAATATAAGTAGTAAAACATTTAAGTTTGTAAGTGAAAATTCTTGATGGAAGTTCATTGTAATTTATTATATAAATAAAACACGAGTGATTAAAGTAATTGTGGATTAAAGTATCACTCGTGTTTTATTTATATAATAAAATATAAGTAGTACGTGAAAACAAAGTGATTTTATTTTAATATATTAAATAATAATGTTCCACAAAGTAAGTGCTTCAAACATAAAAAATAACATATTAATAACTTTAAACGTATCACAAAATTACATTGGTTTAACACAAATAAAGATATAAAATGTTTTTTTTTTTTTTTTAATACATACCTTAATAATGAAACACACTGTGTTAGACTACTCTTATAAACTCTTTTATTGTTAATAGTATGAATGATTTTATCATTAGAAATTCTTGGTTTAATTCGACGCACGTTGGATCGTATTACAGATACTAAAGAATGTGTTTGTTGTTTTTCGCTGCCGTTCTGAGAACTGATAAAATATATTATATGGTCCACTCGTTTTAGCATTTGCTAAACGTGACACACGTGTCACCCTTTTGGCCATCTTTTCTCTTTACAGTCGAAAGGAGTGGAGATACAATCGTAATGTGTTTTTGAATGACGCTGTTCACATGTAAATATCATAAAAAATTATAATTAGGTTTTAGCAAACCAAGATCAAAAATCCATTTATCACACTTCCGTGAAATTAAATTTCCATTCTTTAGGATAAGCATCGAAGACATGTGTGGATAGAGGTGTTACGTGACAAAAACAAAAGGCAGAGATATCGGGGGCTAAATTTTTGAAGAATACCAGTGGAACTAGTACCAGTCTAGGTATTTACAGTGCTTATTACCTGTCATTGGCAGGTTTAAGAGGCTACTTGACATTCACTTTGTACCATTTACCATTCTGTCTATTTACAAACGACCAATTGTCCTCAACTCTTCCATCTGTCGACTTTTGTGAAGTAAAAGAGCTAAAGGAACATAGAAGAAATGTTTTATCGACCTGTTTTATTAATAAAATTAATTGGGTTATAGTTTCTATGGAGTTTTAAAAAAATACTAACACGCAAGGTCATATTTATAATTCCTAAAATTGAAGATAGTTCGTCATGGTCTATATTTGGACTAATTTATGGTTAGTAGAGGGATTAAAAAATGACATACGATTTCAAAGTTAAAAAATATATATCAACTTCCTCGAAACATGGCTAATAATGATTTAGCATGACAACTTGAGGTAAACCACACATTACAAATAATAAATAAGTACAATAGTTCTGTGTAATATTGAATTGTGAATGAATACGTTCAAATACCATAGAAATATGACTAGTTTTTCTGGGTGGTCTTGCCTCGTTTATTTTTTTACTCCCATTTGAGTTACAATGATATGTTTTGACCTTTTAAAATACAGCAGCATTTTGTTTTTACTACCGCAAAATGTCGAGCGTTATGTTCTAACTTCTAACAACCCAGCGGATATTAGAAAAATTAATTAACTACGAAATCACATAAACCGTTTTACGATGATTTTTAAACCATTTTAATTTTCGCTTCGTTGTAGTTATTTTTAATGTTTAATTACTTTTTCGCTTCCTGTATGAAGAAAATATTTTATTATGTATATTGATTAGTCTGCCTACCAATCCACTCGCCACGATAGAATTACATATATTTTTATCGAATTCTCATTATTTTATCAAGTCAGCGCGTTTGTCTATCATGTAAAAGGTCTCGGGTTCAATTCCCGTGAAATATGGATAAAAAAACTGTTTCTACTATAGAATTAAGAATAGTCCAGAAGGAGCGTAGAATCATATTTGAATATATCGGACTGTGTCCAATAATTCCCCCACTTAGGCACACTTTCGCCGCGCGCATACTTGAAGTCACCGAGTAAAATTGCCAGATCGCGAAGAATAAAACCATAACACAAATGTAAGGTAAAAAAAAAACAATTTGTTAATTTTTAAAAATTTATTGTGCACTCGGAAACATTGATTGACACAATATAGTAGATAAGTAAAGGATCTTTTAATAAGAGTAATTGAATTACTGAACTTTGAACTTATGATATAAAACAAATTTTATTTTACATAAAACAGATATTTTTATATCATGTTAAATAATATTTTATGTTTTAAAGATAATGTCGGCCAAATGTCCACCACGGCGTTGTTTAATCCGAGGTACAATTTCTATTATTTCTCTTCTTATATGAGCGTAGTAGGGTAAAAAAAATTACTACTCTGGCAACACTAACGAAATTTCCATTTTGTTTCTTCGTCAATCTGACAGTTCAAAAATAATTCAATTTTTAATTAATGCATTTGTGACAAACACATTCATTTGATAATTACACATGAAATGTGATTGCATCTTGTTTCTTTAAGATCCTAGCAGTATTTCTACACTTTAAAAAGACACAACACGGCATGGTTAAATTCTAATCAGGAATTGCGTACTGAGCAACGTCTACAAAGAAACTTATAGGTCAAAACGTAAACTTACTCATGTATGAGTAGTTGAGTCGCCTTCTGATTGATGTGCGTATGCGGTTTCTGGGCTATTCTTAATTCTATGGTTTCTACATTATAATATTTCACGGACCCTGCATTGCATCTATCTTAGTACGGGTTTACCTACATAGAAAATAAAACATTGGAAATATATAGACAATATTGTAATCATAGGGATATATATAAATGCTTTTTTAATGTAAGTACGCATTGTATTAATATTATTTATAATAAGTAAATGTAATTTTTTTTCTTAATGCCCAAAAAATAAATTATTTTGTTATTATTTTTATTTGCACCTGTAACGTAGACTGATTATTTTGAGAGCGAAAAGGGAATAAAAAATAAAAATATGATACCTTATAAAAAAAAAAATTGAAATTTTGAAAATTATTATTTCAAGTTTGTCTACGCTAGTGGTAAACGATATAATTTTAAACATTATTATTTTTATAGTATAAACAACGTAACTTTAAATATTTTTTGTAGATATTAATTTGTAAAACATCGTAATTAGTGATTTTTTCATGTAAAAGTTATGTTTAAACTTTGATAAATGCCAAGGCTACTAAATCAGCCTCGTGGTGTAATGTTTAGTGCGTTTGCCTACCATTCGAGAGGTCTCGGGTTCGATTCCTGACATGGTTGATGTGAAATATTTATTTAAAAGGGTGTTTTCACACTAATATATTTCATAGTCCCTGGACTGGTACCTGAAGCGTAAGACTGATCACCTTACCTTCATGTAGCCAAAAAATTTTCACGATGCGCTGCGATTGGTGTAAAAATTCAGTACCCTATGATGATGATGATGATGATGGTGCGGAAAGGGAATGATGATGATGATGACTAAATGAATAAATAATAATAAAATAAATAAACGTTTTAACCACTTTTTATATTTATCCAACCGACCGGTTTAAAAGCTATACAAGCTTCTTTATCAAGGTATGTTTAACCAATCAATTTTATCCTATTTTATTTTATCAACGTTTACTAAATATAACATCGGTAGGCAGAAGGGACCATTTGTATTTTTTCTGTGCATAATTTAGAATGGTAATGTATCATTAAAAAGCAACTCTAAAATATTTTTGTTTGTGGATTAAAGTCATAAAATTGAGTCTTATTTCAGCTCACCTAGTATTTTTGAAAATTACAGATGGTCCCTTCTGCCATCTGACTACCGACATATGGAACTAATAAATCAAGTATTTGTCTTGTAAAGATATAAAGCGTAATTTTAGATGGATCCGATCTTTAAAACTAAACTAGTGGATTAAAAATCGATTCATAATAAGAAAACAATAATTAATAACCAAATAAACAATATTTCTTTTAGTCCTCTCCTGGCTTACTTCGAAAATAAGGATATCAAATTACCACCCGTGTAAGAAAAAACCACCTGATTTATTGGGTCCACGTGTAGTATTTAGTGAACATGATAGAAATAAAATAAAAAGGAATCAATTCATTAGTTACGTAAACTTGACAAAGAAGCTTGTTTGCTTTGAAACCGGTCGGTGAAAAATAAAAATTAGTGGTTAAAAACAAAATTGTTTTATTTATTTGGGGTTTTTTTTCTACTGATGAATCGTTTTTTTAATGTCTAAGATTTTCAAATTTGTTTAATTTTAATATTTTATTTTGAACATTAAGAACTTCTAATCCAGTGTCTTTATTGAAGTTATGATTTTTATACTACTACTTACTATCAGATGGTTTGCAAATTCATAAAAAAATATTATTATTTAGGTACCTTAAGTGTTCTTTTACTCTAATATTGAAGTTTCTTTTAGTTTTTCCAATGTTGTAGATTGAATCAAAATAAATACAATTTAATTTCTTTATGCCAGATTTATTATATTTAAAAACTTTGAGAATGTTTTTATATTATTAGTTTTGTAGAATTCAGGTTTAATGTTTGATGGTAAGAAATTAGATAATTGTTTATACAATAAAGAAGCTTGTATAGCTGTTAAACCGGTCGGTAAGGCGTAAAACAAAATAAGTGGTTAAAAACAAAGCTGTTTTATTTCTTCTTCTTCTTATGGTTCCTCTCCCCGATGGAGGTTGGAAATCATCATTGCGATTACTTTATTGGCAGCTGCCCTGAACAAGGACTGAGTGCTGCAATGGAACCAGTCGCGCAAGTTCTTAAGCCAAGAGATGCGCCTTCTACCTGCACTGCGTCTCCCTTCAATCCTTCCTTGTAGAATGACTTGTAAAATTTTATATTTTTCGCCTCTCATCACATGCCCAAAGTACTCAAATTTTCTTTTCTTTATTTATTTTATTATAATGAATAACCACAAGGTTAGTGCTTCAAATGTAAATTTTAGATTAAATAATAATTTACTTAACATATCTGTGACTTGGATCTATAAGGGCTACTGTCGTAAATCGCAATAACATTGGGGAGTAATTTTGTGGCTATATTAAACTATTAGATAACGAATATCAATAAAAAAACGTTACAATTTATGTATGTGGATACAAAATACTTCAATGATTTTCAATCGACTTTGACCCTCTACAAAATGTTGGTAAAAAAAAAAAAGAAATCTGACGTTGGACTTAAAGATCCATGCCATAGAACCTAGATGAGGAACATTTTAGGGAAGGGAATATGGAAGTTTAGGCATTTAGAGGACTTGTGACCTGTAATTGGTTGGTTTAAATGACCACTGCGTTAACATTCACCATTTTGACAATGTTTTAACATCGATATTCCTTTAATTCTGTACCCGACCCTTGTAAAGTATTTTCAGGGGTTGCCTAGTAGGTAAAATAATTCAGTCAGATAAATCTCGCCCACATCAATAAAAGTTACAGCTCATTAACTTAACAAAAGTCAAAAGATGCAAGAGTTGAGAAAATGTGGATGTTTGAACGCAGGCAGAATGTTGAATGTAACAGTGTGTAATGTGGCCACACAAATCTGCCAATGACAGCTCATAGGCCATGTAAATGCCTAGTCTTCCGTATTCTCTTCACAAAAGTATTTTCGTCTCTGTTGCGATAAATCTCAATCTTAATAACTTCTTAAGGAGTATCACTCCAGCCTTGTCTAAAAACAATTGGACATCCTCAAAATATTTTTTATTCATATGAAATGTATGTTAATATTTATTTGAAATTGAGTTTTCACAGGAGAATATTTCGTAGTCCCTGGACTGGCACCTGAAGCGTAAGACTGATTATTTTACCTTCATGTAACAAAAATAATCAAGATACGCTGCAATTAGTGTGTTAATGCAGTACCTTATGCACCATTAGATGCGGAAAGGTTATGATGATGTTGATGATTTATGTTTTTAAGTCCAGACATCTTATTTTGCAAGTTGCATGCAGGCTGGTGCACATTTTCTTTAACTAATCTAATTTTACGCGTTTTACTATCGCCTTCTAACATTTTACGAGTATTTTTATCGCAAAGCTGTAGCAAACAATCGATTGTTTGGACTGCTCCAGAAATGCGAACACCTGGAGATACTGCCTAACGTTGTTCTTCGGTTATCGATTTCGTTCTAAAAATATTCCTTCAAGAAAATACTAATGGACGTAAGAAAGTGGACAAAATTTCACTTACACTAACTTGTAATATTATCGTCGTAACATCTGCTATTGCTTATTATGGCATTCATGCAAGATCATGCATAAGGAATTGCAGTGGATCAAGTATAATGCCAGGGTCATCTTATTGAAAATAATATTTGTTCTTAGGATAATAAAAAGCCGTTGTAGAAAGGTTATTCTTCAGACGAGGACGCCAACAAATATAAGTCGCTGTGTTCAAAAATTTTAACGAGGACTAAAATTTTGGAAGAACTGCAGTAAAATAAAGCTACCTCTTCAGATTTTTTTCCAAATCAAATACATCTATAGACGATGCAACAAAAAAGTCTTCCAAAACTTTCGGATTCATTCTACGAATATTAAAACCATTCAAAAGCCCACTTGTTGCAATTATTCTTAATAAATCAGGAGTTTATTAGAGTTTAATTCTATAATATGGTCTTCGATCTGCAATATCCATAAAAAGCTAATTAAATCCGTGCAACGCAAATTTGTAGAACAATTACCTATCGAAACAATTTAATCATTACTTTAGATAATTACTTTGATAGATTGGAATATTTTCATGGTTTTAGCTTGGAATTCAGAAGAACTTTAGCTTTATTGACAGTTTTACATAAATTTTATCCGGTAAGATGGACGCTCAAGATATTTTATCTCAAATCAACATCAATTTTCTAAATCGCGCCACTTGTACTTACACTTTATTTACTGTGGGAAATTACAGAACCAACACTGGCCAACATTTCAACGAGGCCAAGAATGCTTAGGCTTTACTATGAAGTGTCCAAAGACAGCTCGGTTGCTGTATTCCTACGGCAAAGAGAATTATTCAAAAGAGAAATTACAAACTCACTTTTCAAAAGATGAAACTTACCGGCAGGAAAGTAATGTCGTGTTTCTTGCTTTTGGATACATTTTTTCCTTACATCATGTTGTTTATAATATATGTAACATATGTTTTTTTTAAAAATATTTTTATCATAATAGTCTTAAATTAAAGTCCTGCCGAGTTGTATACATACAACTCGTCAGCAGGTTCTTATAAATTGCTTCGATTATTCATACTTAACCTACATTAATAAAAATTTTACTTGAAAAACATTTTTTATTATATTATATTTTATTACATTATTAAAAACTAAAAACCATAATTTAAGTATAAGTCTCACTTTTGTATTCAACTTAGTATTTTTAATATTGTTTGGTAACATGTTAAATATTTTATGTATACTGTATTGCAGTGTCCTTTTGCCATATTTATTGCAATATCTAGGAACAGCTAGCCCTTCCATACTAGTAAACCCGGTTTTGTAATTATGTACCAACTTGTGTTTATACTCGGAGTGCGACGCATGCTGACAAATTAAGTTTTACCAAAATAGAGCCCTAACCGATATTTTTTTTTACAGATTTATACATCAATGATATAGAAATATTGTGTCTCTGGCGGTATACATCTTCATGTAGTAGCAATTTGATCATAGAATTTTGCAAAGTTTAAATAAAATTAATATTAGTTTCACTTGATAACCTCCAGGAAGTTATGGCATATCGTATAATTGATTCAGAGAGAGATAAAATAATAATTTAATTATATTTTTTATATGTAAATTTAATTAACATTTAAGTACTTGTTTATATACCAGTCCATAAGATCCAAAATAAAAATAAATAAAAATCATCGGATGTCAAACTGTATACTGACACGAAACAAAGTTGTTCTATCGTACATAGCTCTGCATATAAAAAGCCTTAGAGTACATGTATATACTCTAAGTAAAAAGCACACTGTATGAGCACACACATTCATAACATTTAAGCCAAAGATATACGAGTACAGACTGTCATTATAACTCTCTGCTCTGCACTGGTTAGGTAAGCTTAGGTTTTTGTTTGGTCGTTTAGTTAAATTGGTTACAATATTATTATATTGTTTACCTGCAAGTATAACGAATTTATTTACGGCTTAAAAAAACTAGTTTACGAAAATATTTGAAATGATTTATTTTGAATTAAACAATTTTTACAAAAAAAATATTAGCAACACCACCGGTGCTATTCTGAACCGCTCTCGCGGCCGTAGAAAACACTATTATCTCGCGTATTTACATACAAAATAAAAGTGTTTTCTAAGGCCGCGATATCGTTTAGAATATCATCCCAGGGTTTGCTTTACATACAGTATGCGAAGAATTTTTTAAATAAATTAGTTTTTTTTTTTTGCATTATAATGCTATTACCAATATATTATAGCCACGGTTTGCATGCATGAATATCACATACCAATACAGATTGTTCTGCACTCGTACATAGTTTGCTTCAGCGCTTGATGCATTGAAAAGTGCACAAAGCGGTCCAGCACAAGCTAGAAGTGTCTGGTCTTGTCCAGTTTAGCAATACGCAGACGGGTATCTTACGCATAAATCATTCCAAAATTGACTCCGCACAACCTCTCATCCAATGATCCCACACGTGGCTATATATGAAAATAGTGCGAAATTTATTGACCAAAAATAATATGTATGAATTTACAAAAATAGGTACACGAATAATATTATTTGAACTATTATATCACGCTCAGTATTGTTTAAGAAATATTTAAACTGATTTTTACGACTCTTAATCTACTTTCAATAGTTACAAATGTAGGTTAAATTCATCTGTCATTTTGTATGCATTCAAATACATGTTAATCCCACAGCCGACGTCAAACACGTTAGTCAAACCATTAAACACTTGACGAAGGTTATTAAAAAGTTTTTTCTTCAACATTTGATAAAATATTCACCGGTGCGGTGTGCCAAGTGCCTTGTTAGTTATATTATTAATTTTAGGTAATAGTAAATATTTTCTTTGCTTCGTGATATATTGCTCCCATAAATCATAGTCAGGGCTGGTTAAAACCCCATCACCATTACAATATACAGATAATTAATATTGCAATCGAATTATAAATGGTCCACGTCACAGTTATCGAATAGTCAATTAATTCAACCACTTGTGTCATTATTCGGAAGGAGCGGAAATACTTATATCATAACAAAATAACGTTCTGGATTAAAAAAACAAGATTATCAACACTATCAAGCTACTAAATTAATTTAATACAATAAAAATACGTACGCATCAAAAACCTGAAAACGCATCTAACTGCCAGTGGTGAAGGGTGATTTTATTTACATGTAAGCTATAAAAAAAATCATACATTTGTACCTACATAGGAGGTTCATAATATCAATTTATAGTATATCTGTGGTTCTGTGTGATACAACAACTCTCATCCATGAAATCAACTCAAACGATGTAATTTCGTGATATATTATATTATATGTCAAATAAAAAAATAAAAAATGTAAATAGGGGCTAGATTTCTTATTGTCTGCAGCTGCAAGACGTGCTGTCATCTAGCTCCTGTATATCATAATTGGAGACGAGGAACAAGAATCCCAACCGTCCATGCGCTCTGTAGCTGCAAGACGTGGTGGGATATTTATTTATTGTACAGTGCCCTTGAGGTGATTTTCACAAAAACGGCGCTATATAAATTATCCAAATATATATATATATATATATATTATTCATTATATAATTCATTAAAAAATAAATAAAAAATACCACTATAAATTCAGTCGATATTAGGTATTCAATTGAAATGTCAACTGGCCGCATTGTTCTAGTAATTACTAGTGCTAAAAAAGGCCGCGTGGAGTGCCATATGTCCTGCAATATGACGCATGAAAGTAATTATGGTCTTCTGTCAAAAGTACCATCTCAAAGAAAAATAGTCCTAAAGAAACAATGTTTGAAATACTATTTTCCAAATCAATAATCTTGAATAATGAAAAATAAGCTGGAATAATCAGCGAGTTTCTTGGCTCACCGCAGGCTCTAGGCGCGCTTTATTAATACTTATATTTATATTAGGATAAAAATACGAACGGTGGAAATCATTTAAAATAATATAATAAATTATTAATAAATAATAAATTAGTAATTATTTATTTGTTTTCTGTAAATAAAGTTACAATAAAACATTATTATGGTTAGGCATATATAATGGTAAGCTGTGCATAATTTGGTGAACGCGCATTTGCGGTCGCAGGCCCTATGGCATGGAATGCTCTCCCAGCAGAGGTGCGAGGCTGTGAAAGTGAAGTGATGTTTCGGAAAAAACTTAAAACCCACTTGTTCTCTAAATCATTTGAATAAATCCGTAGCACGTGACAACAAAATAAATTATTTTAATTAAATTACAAATTTAAAAGCTTCAATTAAATTAACTTAACAATAGAATCACCATGTAAAGCGCCCTTGAGGTATTTTATTACGAACATGGCGCTATATAAGTTATCCATAATTAATTAATTAATTAATTTAATAATTGCTTCTATACACGGTTCGCCCTTGCTAACTGGCTGTACCGGCATATTTCAGTCATGCGCAAAAGTGATACGATAAAAAGACTTCCATCTGATCTGTCATTGGGGTATTTTTAAAACAGAACAGTTTTTAATTGCCGCTTCTATTATTAGACTAAACGTGTTTATCCAAAATGTCAATTTATAAAAAAAGTGTCGAAAATATACATATTAAAATATATTAAGTAGCTACAATTACAAAAAAAAAATTGTTTGAATTAATTATTAATTTTATTTTATTGTACAATTAATCGATAAAGCTTATTATCATACTAAATGAAAAGATATTTAAATATCAATAATAATTTTACACAAATCTGAAAATCGAATTAGGTATAACTAATGAAAACTATTTTTTATACCAATAATTTTAATAAAAACTTTGTAATTTTATAATAATTATTTATGTTTAAAGCATTAACTTTGTTGTCAGACATTTTTACTAATGTTATACAATAATAATAGTATACACATTGCATGTGTCAATTTAGAACAAATAGGCGTCAGTAATATCGAAAAATATCTTAGCAAGATTATTACACGTCCTGCAGCTACAGAAAGCATGTACGGTTGGCATACAGCTGAAATTTTGTAACATCAATATCCTATTTTAGATTATTTTTTTAAAATAAAATTTTATTATTATATTATCACTAAATGTTACTATCCTAATTTTAGTGCATGTTCGGACATGGTGGTGTTTGCATCCCCTTTAAGTGTGCTTGTAATTTATATGTTTTTTTGTAAATACTATTTTTACTAGTAAGTGTCCTGATGAAGAGACGGGTACGTATTAAAACTAGTAGACGTAAAAAGTCGGTATGTGTTCAAATACTAATATTTACTAACATTAATGTGGGTGTATTTTTTTGTATTTCGGTATTATTTATTCAGTTATCAATTTTCTCTTAAATTTTTTGAATTACTCGTACTTAGATTGTAGCTTTTTAAACATGTTTTTACTAACTTAATTTTTTTATCTTTGTATATAGACTATTACTACCTATTTTTGTTTGAAAACTTTATTATGTATTATACAGGGTGTTCTTCAAACCTTGTCACATCCGAAACTACGATGATCAGTATGGGCAAGAAGACATGTGACATGACAAAATTTTTTGTAATTAAAAACAAAGAAAATTTTTGAAAATAAAATATATAAAAAACACATGGTTGCTTACTTCTGCAGGGGAGAAGTGAGGGGAGCGCGGCGCTGTATCAGACTCCCCCCCTTCCCCCTCCTCGTGTCACCCCTGCAGAAGTAAGCAACCATTTGATTTTTTTGGTATTTTATTTTTTTAAATTTTATTCGTTCTAAAAAATATTTTAATGTGCCAATATGTCTTCTTGCGCATGCTGATCGTCGTGGTTTCGGATGTGACAGGGTTTAAAGAACAACCTGTATAAGCAAATTTGTATTGTAAAAGCCCTCTGGGCGTTTAATGTATAAACAAAAATAATTTAACGTAATAAAGTGCTTTTAAAGTCACAACATCGTTGACCATCACCCTCGCATCGACATGTGGACGACAAAGTTGATTTATTTAGACATTAGGACTATTTGTAAGCTGCGGTCTTTCTTATTGCCGCTTCTCAATAACGCCGGCGTGCTAAGAGCCAACTCAAACAAAAATAAATCAGTAAAAACACTAAATATTCTGAAAATCAGAACCAGTTTGCAGGTAAGATGTTCCTGAGTGACCCACATCATGCCGCGTCTTGCAGGTAGTGGTGAAATGATTATTTATCATTAGCATTAGCATCGAAAATTTATAACGAATTTCAAAAAGCAATAGCACCTAAAAATTATTTTATCCTGTATATGAGTGGGTAAAGAGTTAATATGACGAGGGAGGAAGTACTATAGAAATGATTCTGTGAAGTACAGTCCTTCAGCTATCTGTCAGCGCTTAGAATCTTCTTGGGTTATCCATGATCACTGGACTACGCAGTTTTTATTAGGTCATGGTGAATTTAATCAAAAATATTTCTTTTTAATATTGTTGACTCCCCTTCGTGCTGCTGCGGATATCCTGACCAATCTTCTGAACACATCCTGTGGTCTTGTCCCTTTCCCCTTATCTATGATTACCGAATGGAGCTTCTCGCTACTATCCGTGGCCCTGTTATAGGTCCTGTCGAATATACAGATCTGGTGATTTACAAAAATAATTTCAAGGCTTTTAAAAAGTTTTGTAATCATTTCGGCGAATTGATCATGTCCAATCAATTTAATCCCAGTCAGTGATGAATTCACTTCTCTCTCTTCTCAATTCAATGAAGTACATATTATGTACTTATGGATTACCTTTTTTCAGCACAAATATGCTAAGGCTACCAGATTTCAGAGAGCTCCTTCGGGCAGCTTTTGTCGTTTGACCGCCAAGGAGACTTATGTTCTCAAATGCGGTGTGCGGTATGTGGGGGGCAAGCTGTATCTGTGTGGAATGAAGAATTCTGAGTTAGTTGGTTTTAGTAATTGAACAGATTTATTTATTTGGTTTACAAAAAATGATAAATAATTTTAAAATCCAAAAACATTCAAAAAATTAGAAAGGGCACTACTTACTTACATAAATTACATGTCAACACTAAAATACACATTTAAATAAAATAAGCAATGTAAATTTAAATGAGATTTTCGTAAAAATTAAACACATCTTATGTATTTATTTATTTATTTGACACTTTATATACATATACAATAAATATACATATAAGGGCGGGCATATTGCCTTAAGGCAATTTCTTTCTACCTACCCAAACCGTTCAGTTTGAGAAAATTATAAATACATGGACATATTGAATCATACAATTTAATACAAAAATTAAAAGCAAAGATTAACAAAAATAAATATATAAAAAAATAAAATTAACACCATACTGTGAAGAGAGGAGAGGGGATGGAAAGGAAAGAAGGAGGATAAAGGAACAATTTAAATATTTAGATAGTGACATTTCAATCTTGACTTAAATGTAAATAAAGAAGGGGCGTCTCTAACATTAGTGGGTACATTATTCCACAATCGAGCGGCTACTACTGTGAAAGAGGAGGCAAGAAAATTAGAGCGATGACAGGGTATTAAAAGGGTTCTCTCGTTACTAGATCGAAGAGATAGTCCGTGTTGTGAAAGAGGTTGGATGAGCTCCCTCAGATAAACAGGCGAAGTGGGATTATTTAAAATATTGTGAAGAAGTGATAGAATGTAAATGTTTATTCTATGCCTGATACTGAGCCAGTGTAGTTGCGTGCGATACTCGGTTATGTGGTCAAATTTGCGAAGATTAAAGATATAACGAATACAAATATTCTGCAATCGTTCTAACTTATGAAGCAATTCAGAGTTAGCATCTGGATAACATACATCCGCGTAGTCAAGGAGTGGAAGAAGTAAGCTCTGGACTAATGTTTGCTTAACATTAACTGGCAAGAAATTCTGTAATCTTTTAAGTGAGTGCAAAATGCTATAAAGCTTACGACTAACTTCGTTAACCTGACCGTGTCACCATAAATGCTTATGAATGATAATACCTAAGTTTTTGACTGAAGTCATAAATGGAATTTCTGTACCATCTATTTTGAAAAGAGGAAGTGTGGAAAAATTCACTTTTGAATACATTTGTTTACTACCAACAAGTACAATTTGGGTTTTGTTGGATTTATGAGAAGTCCATGTTTTTTTGTCCATGAAGAGATATGCTCGAGTGCAAGTGACATTACTATATGTGTTTCAACAATGTCGACGGGTTCGAAGTGAATATACAATTGCAAATCATCGGCATATAAATGGTACGAACAGGGGAGGTTTTTTGTTTTTGGATTGATAAAAAGGGAAAACAAAAGTGGAGTAAGTACCCCCCCTTGTGGCACACCGGCGGTAAGATCAATCCAATCTGAAAAGACATCTGCCATTTTAACGCATTGACGACGGCCACCGAAATACGTTGAAAACCAATTTATCGCGGATGAAGTACACATGTAAACACTAATAAAATACGTATTTAAATCAAACTCTCAATGCCTTCTTATTCTTCTTCTTTTTCAGCCTTATTTTCCCCACTTCTGGATATACGTCTTTTCCAAACGTATCCATTCCTTCCCATCACTTGCTTTCTTCATCAATGTTTAACCTGTTTTGGATGTAATGTAAATGGTCAACATTAAATTAATGTAAAACTTCATTAATTTATCAATACAAAAACGCATTTTGTATACACTTTTTAAACCTAAACAATCCAGTGTCAAAAATGTCAATCTCTGTTTTCAATACAGTTATACAATCTGCAAATTCTTGAAACTGGATAAAAAAAGGATGCATTATCTCGAAACAATCATTCTTTTTTTTTGGGTTCCTTAGGGAGGAAGAGTTAAGGAAATGTCCATGTTTAAACATAGGCTGATAATGAACGAAACATAAAGATAAGCCAGTTTTGCTCACTAATAAACATAACAAAATAAGCAATTCGTTTGTCTCAAAGTGCATGTTTAATGGTAAATTGCCTTTCGACATTCAGGTCTTGTCAATAAAGATATTTAAAGATGTTGTCAAGCAAAAAAAAAAAATTCAAATAATGCTACATACCACACACCTATGGCCCGCATGTGTCGGGAATATAATATATACTGCCGAAACAATAAAATTGTCATTTTTCATGATACTCTCTCAGCGTTTGCGAATAATCTTTTAGGAATAAATCTTATTCAATAAGTACACACGTACAACCAATTTTTTATTGCATTGTATCCTGTATAAACAAAAATATTAAAAAATATGTATTACAACTTAACATATAAATCTATTTTGTGTAATTCTATAATTGAAGATATATTTGCATGTTAAATTATTTCGACGAATAATTTTAAATTGTATGTTTTCTAGTATGTATCTTTGTTGAATTACCTAATAAAATAAAATAAATCACAGGCTTTTTAAAGGAGGTTATTATTGAGTCGTAGCGTATTTGCAGGACAATACGGCTTGGCAGTAGATTCGTGGTTTCTTATTTATAAGAAATTGAGCATACAAAAAATCTAAATAAAGTGCAACAATGATCACTATGCCATTGTTATTTCTGAAAACACTTCAAACTAGATAGTACCTACAAGTGAGTGAACTTTAGATTATGCTCTAATTTTGTTGCAACACTTTTGAGGAAAGAATATGGAAGTTTAAGCATTTACAGACCTTATGACTTGCCATTTGCTGGTTTAAGTAGCCACTTAACACACTGTGCAACATTCACCATTCTGCCTATGTTTAAACATCCACATTTCCTCAACTCTTCCATCAGTTGACTTTTGAGAAGTAAAAGAGCTGAAACCTTTATCCGGCTGAACCAATTCACTTACTAGGCAACGCCTGAAAACAATTTTCCAATTTGTATACTTCTTCTTTTACCAGTTAGTTGATTCAACAATGTTTTGAATATTCTGCAAACATTTGGACATACTCAAAACATTTTAAATTATGCCTTTGTTTTCGCAAAAAAAATGTAAGTTAGCGGGTGTTTGTGTGTGTGTGTGTAAATGCTATCCTTTAAAAAGTGCCACTTTTATTCTCAGCGTGGAACATATATTTAGCAATAACATTTCACGAGCTAAGCTAATTAATTTCGCATGCTAATGAAATAAAATAAATCATTATTTTTACTGGCGCTGGAATGGCGGTGGCGTGACTCCAGTTCGGCAGAAGGAAACCATCAATTATATTTTTTACCCTTCTCAATTTTCATTAGCTGCCTCTTAAAAGCAAAAAGAAATAACAGCCGATTCGCCTCGAGTCACGGTAAACCAAAAACTGCATAACCGATCGATCATAGTCACCAAAATGATATCGTGTGCAATGATCAATTTATGAAAATATTTGCATTTTAACCTCTAAATATGTAGGAGAGCGTAATCGGCGTAGTTGTGTGAGCATGTTGTCTTCTGTCGTCCAACTGGATACTCCGGGTTCGAACACCACTCTACCTCAATTTGATTCTCATTTTCTAATGGTGAGTTGTTTAAAACTCGTTGAAAATGGCCCTAAAATTTAAATATTTTGGTAAATCATAACGACGAAAATATTTATTTAATATATATATATATATACGTACCTATGTATAAAATACGCTGCGGTTGGTGCACCAATTTGGCGCCCTATGCACCATAAGGCGCGGAGAAGGGAATTATGATGCCAATGTGCTTTATTAGCTGTAAGACGCGCGGTAATCCAATAATTAAATCCTATCCATAAATTTTCGCAAGCCGTGTTGTAGTGATCTATTTCTTATTTGTAATTTTAAAATATCGTAATTTTTAAGCGCTATTATTGTCATTTTTTATAAAAACGACACTATGAAAAATAAATTAATATTATTTATTTAGAAACAAAGGAAAGGAAATATGAAAGTCAGGTTTTGTCATTTTGGCTAGGTTAAGCGTCGATTCACCCACTATGCTCATTCTGCCTACGTTTGAAACTTGCACCTTTAAAAGTGCAGAAGAACCTTGTTATGTGAAAAAGATTTGAAGTGATATTGTTCAATAGAGCCATAATTTTATTTATAGAAAAAATTTATTGTTTCTTTGATAAAATTGAAAGCCGGTACATTTTCTGCTTTAAAATTATAGTAGTAGCTTCCTTTTTTATTTTATTTTTATATTTAAACCTTTTTATTTATTTAAATCTTAAAGTAGGGCACACATATCATACATATTGTTATGTGTGTTCTAATAATAACATTGCAAATATATTTAATTTATAAGTTGTTTATCACATATGTCTTGACATTTCGTAATACTTTTTAATTGCTTTAAATAAAATTTAATTTTGTGACTTTGCCTTTTTCCTAAATGGAAGTCTAATTTTGTTCTTTTCTCTAGTATTGTGATCGTGTTCATGCTGGTTCCGATCAATTTTTTTCCGAAATTCTGTTTTTTTATTAGAGTTTATAATTTTATGAACAAATATCATTGTATTGTAAAATATTATTTGTTTATATGTTAATAATTTCATTTCATTTACCATCGACTTTACCCTCGTATATCTGTTTTTTTTCAAAATGATTCTAAAGGCTTTATTTTGTAATACAGTTAGTTTATCTATGTTTTCTTTGTTTGATAAAAATAAAATGCTACTACAGTAGTTAACGTGTGGTTCAATAATTGCTTTGTAAATAGTTTTGCAAGAGTCCTTATCAATAAATCTTCTGATCCTTCCCAAAATTGATTTTTTTTTTGCAATCTTATTTATTACCATCTTAGCGTTTTGGTGAAATGTAAGTTTTGAATCCAACATTACACCTAAATATTTAATTTCAGTGACTTCATTAAGTTTTTCATTTTCCATTACAATTGATGGTGTAATTTCTATTCTTTCTATTTAGATACATAAATAATATTTCCAACGCAGATCAGGACTTTAATGGTGCACAGTTAGGACATCATGAAAGAAATTGATTCGTAAAGTGAGTAAATGAGTAAAAATACCCCACACTACGACGATAGGTATAATATCGGGGTATTTCTTTTGGGTTTGTTTAGGTTTAAATTCCCTAGAAAGGCAAGTAGTTAAATGTATGCGCGACCACTACGAGCCTAACACAACACGGTTAGAATCCTGTTTTAGAAGTTGTTTTTAGCCAAGGTTACGCGAGCTTTAAGTGCAGGAACATAAAGTCCGCATGCTTTTGTCTTTTATCAAGGAACACCTCTTTTAATCCGAATTCAAGTCATAAAAACAGCCATAATTTATTAAATGTATTCTAAACAAACAACATGAACTATCCGGTATCTGATACTTCTGATAGCTTTAACAATCAACTTTAAAAAAATCGATATTCTTTTAACAGAAATGTTATGGATAACATTTTAGAGAATGAAATGTGGAAGTCTATTCAGGGCTTATGATCCGAAATTGCTGGTTTGAGTGGCCACTTTACACACTTTGTAACATTAACCATTTTGCCTACGTCTGAACATGAATACTTCTTCATTTCTTCTGTTTGTTGATTTTTGTGAAGTTTAAGAGATGAAACCTCATCAGTCAATCAGGCAATCAACGCGCAAACGCTTAAAAACACATATTTTTTATGTTTCTTCTTGCATCAGTTGGTTTAAACTTTGAACAATCAATATTTGATTTTGTCCAAATATTTGTGGACAGTGATTGGATTTTAATCCCAAAGGAGTTATTATAATTAACATATTATAGAGATGGTAAAAATTTAAAAGAAGTTAGTAAAAATACCTGGAATACGGCATAAAAACAACATAAATAGTAGTGTTTCTACGTCACAAAACGTCACAAAACGACCAGAATAATTGGTAAAATCTTAATTCCGAAATTAAAAACAATTGCAGCAGAAGAATTGTTTTTTTTTTACTCGATGGGAAACGTTAATGTAAATATATCTATTAAATTTGTGTTTAGTTGTAATGTTACATTCTTACATTTTTTTCTGAATAAACTAAAAAAAACCTTTCCACTTGTTGTTTCAAAAGACAAAGAGATTGTTAGTATTTCACCTCTTACTGTTTCCAGACAATGTTTCCTCTGGTTCCATAGTCGTGAGGCAGTGAATAATTATTATGGCTTAAGCATCCGACAATCTGAAGTATTGAACATCTCCAGGGTTCAGAGATTGCTGCTGGTACAAGATAAAGTGTTTGGTTAATGACTCGGTTTGTACTGGAAACCTTTTATTATTTAATTTTTTTACCCTTCAGGGAGTTTCCATGTAACTGCTAATATCCTGGCTCTTGAATAATGATACATCCTGCGATTATTCAGGTTCGACGGGCATTAATAAAACTGAATTATGTGCGTTATTTAAAACAGTTATTCAAAATACCTTTGTAAGTACACATGAGTATAAGAAAACAAATTTAATGTTGGTGCATGTTAATATTAAGCAAGATACTTATTTTTTTGAGGCATCTTAATCGTTTTTAACAAAACAAAATCGTTTCTAACTCACGTCATATTCAAAACAACGTCATATTTTAGGTCAGTTGCAGCAAAAAAACTTGTATTAAAAAATATGAAAGTAATGTGAAAATATGATTTTTTTCGTATTTATCAAAATGGACTAACAAGTTGCGTGGAAAAAGTAAGACAAAACCACCAATTTCGGAAATTTTTACGATAATAAAATCTAACAGATTTATTAGATTTACCCGAACATAAATTTTTAAATTTACGTTAGTTAAAAAAAAATCTTTGAAAATTTAACAAGTTGTAATTAATCAGTATTCAAAATGTGAATTAAGTTGTGGCAGACTACGGTTCGAACCTCAGACCTCTAATCCGTGGGTTGGCGACACTAACCACGTGACCTTAATCCGGTTTTTAATTTATTTTAATATTTTTTGTGTTGCGCGACTGGCCCCTAGTAAACTTAATCCGTAGCTAAAATTCCACCCTGATTGCAATGGATAGTAATCATTCTATTGTCTATGAAGTCAAGACGAATTTGCTGTATGAAAATGAGTATATTTGTAGGAAAATTATCTTCATCGGTAACTTGTAATTGAATATGTTTAAACTGTGTATGAATATTCAATTTTCCATTTATAAAATTTGATTTTATTTTAAAGATAATTGAAAACATTTGATTGTAATACGGGGTATGTTCTCGTTAGAAGATACATATAAAGTTAGTGAATTATATCCTCTTGTATCAGAAATACTATATAATACATTACTCCCCTATACATTATTTTACTATATCAATTGTAAATATTTCAAAAACCAATTGGTACCAATTTGCGTTATTTATGAAATTATTCGCATTTTAGAAACACATCAACATATCCATATTGAGTTGATATAACTTAAGAATAATAATTAATATAGTATCTTCTTTCCTCTGATTGGAAGAACTCGATTTGACGATAACCAGTGTCAGATTTTCAGTCGGTGACACCTGTCACGTGTCATGTACCCGCCTGATACTCTGAAGTTATATTAAAATCAAGTTTGATAAATAATATGATAATGTGACCACTGACAGCGGATTACATTGATGGCAAGATGTGAAACGTCGCGGCTCACATCCGTCACGTCTTCGGGGACAAATTCGTTCGGTGGTTTTATTTATGCAAATTGATTCAATCGACAGAAGGACGAATGGACGGAGAAGGAGATGATCCTGTCACTGACTGAAACCGGACGGAGCGATGTTTATCATGAGACACATCAGAAGCCACGAGAACTACGCAGTTTGACCTTGAATTAACATAATATCAAGAGAGAAATTAAAAACTTCAAATCATTTATATTTTATTATATCCGAGCTAAGTAATTAATTTAGAGATCTATCTGTATTACATAAAATAAAAATCAAAGAAAATCTATCCTTTAGGTGATGCGCTGTCAACCTTTTCTTAAAAAAAACACCGTATTTTCGTATTTTCTTCCTGGATTATGGTCCCAGAGGTATGATTTTTTACACACTGTAGTATACCATTAGCGTATCTCTATCGTTTGTTTTCTTTTGTTATTAAATTGCTATTTCTACGACCATTTGAAAACCCTCAAAAGCGTCTAATTTTATCTGCCGTTTTTGGACGTATAGTATCCAAATTAATATGAAAACTATTTTCGAAAAAAATAAAACGTGCCGTCCAAAAAAAATTTTTGTGATACTCTTGGTATTTTTACAGGGCCTCGACTCTCATGTTTTATACGTGTATGATTCATATCATTAATTGTAGTGCTTTCACACTTATAGATTACGCAGACAGGGTATAGTCTAAGCTTATAACCGAGTTACACAGTTTAAACCCGCGCTGTGCCAGCGGGTACCCTGCAAGACATCGGACCCTCCCAAAGGAAGGTCAAGTCGCCTTGCAGTGCTTAACTTTTAGTCTTGGTATTTTTACTCTTAAAAAAAAACAAAATCGGTTTGTCTATGGGGAAGGGGTAAACGGTAATACGAAACCTCGATTTTGTCGATTTTAATTGGGCATAATCGGTTTGACGTGAAGTTGTCTTTTTCTCACAGTATTTGGGGATGCATCTGTGAGAGAAAACTGTATTTAAATTCCTATTGATTAAACCACTAAATCACCGCGTATCCTCTTAAGCTAGCATTCTTTTAACGTACAGCAAAACTTTTTGAAAATTCACTCGTTTCGTGGGATTTTTTACACGCGGTTTCCACGTAAACAGTTTGGTTACGGTTCATTTATATATGCACACGGTCGTGCAAAAGCTTCCACTCTGTGCCATTCATTTTAGTCAACATTCACGAACCGTTTACATGCAAACTGTGTGTTCGTCAAAAGAGCCAGATGAAGATGGTGTTTTTTTTCAAATATTTTATCGCTATTGATGTACCAACACAGCCAACTATGTAAATTAAATGTACGTAAACAGAAAAGTGTTAAATATACTTGTGTCTCACTCTTCAAATGATAAAATTATCATTTTATTTGAGAGAAATTTGTAGTTTGAAAAAGCTATACTTATAGCTGACTTTTACGATGCACATGAAATATAAATACTGTTAAACATTCAGACATAGACAAGATGGTAAACTGCTGAGAAACGTAATCGGGTGGCAATAAAAATGACACTATCACAAACTGAAATGGTATACACGCGAGTTAACTCAAATAAATTCCCCTTAAAGTTTAACCGACTACTTTATGATTTTTTAACTTACCAGTATTTTCACGATTCAACGCTGCATTTAATGTCATATTGTAAATTTTAATCACAACTCGTAATAAATACTGATCTGTGCAAATCGCTAAACATTGAAATAAAGTGTTATAACTCAGAGGATATTTTACGTCTCATAAATCTTTAAGAAAACATTATATTATTTCTTATCTACACATATTTTTCATCTGTGCAGTAAAACGTAGATATCATTTTATGATATAATGATAAAGGTCGTGAGTTTGATGCCTGGTTGATCACACAGTCAAACTATCGTAAAAAACAAGCGTTTCATAAAAAAAACTTAAGCAATAAAAAATAAAGTCGTGTTTATATGAAAAATATTATTAACATATTACTCGTAATATGCATTTTAAATTATGTGTTTATTTCAGTTAATGAATTATTTATGTCAAAATATTTATGTTAAGTTAAAGGCAAAATAAAAAACTGTCTAAAATTCTGCATTAAAAAATGTTCGTATTTTTCAAAAGTTGCAGAAAATTGTAATCACCTTGTTTTGAAAGTGATTCCAAATAATGTAGTAAAATAATATTCTTATACAGTACAAACAAAGCAGTCGTAGGCAAAATATATTATTTTACTTGAAACAATTATGGTCTGACATAAAAGACAACATTAAGATTTTTGAACATATCAGAATTTTATTTCTATTATACATTAAAATACTTGGGTTTTAGCTTTTCATTAAAATTAAAGTTTGAAATTTGAATACTTGTTCTTCTTTTCCACATCCGCTCCTAATTGGAGAATGTGAACATTACGAGTTGCCTGCAGGAGACCCTATCGCCAGCCAGCACTCTCGCCTCCTCCCACGTCAATCTAGCGCCCCTTAGTTCTTCCGAATAAAGTTGAATGATCGTCTTCGACGGCCTTCAAGGAGGGCGCGAGCCCGCAGGTTTAAAGAAGAGGCAACTTGGTTTTAGGTTCTCCCGAGGTATGCGCAGCACGTGTCCAAGCCAGGTCTACTGCCGCATCCTCGAGGCGCTCGTTAAAGGAGGCTGCTGCATCCGTTCTCGGACTTCAATGTTTGTTATAAAGTCGAACCATGTTATGCCTAATATTATCCTCAAGCACTTACTCTCAAAACTCAGAAGTTTGGTGTTCTGAGCTTTGGTAAGATGCCAAGATTCGCACCCATATAGGAGCACTGGCATTATACAAGAATTGAATAATCAGCATTTCGTTTTGACCGAGTATAGACTAGAGTTCCAGACAACACGCATCATGTCAAAAGTTGCTCCAGCAATTCCTAGGCGGGTGGTGAGCTCTTTGTGCATGCTCCCATCCTCAGTTATGTGAACTTCCAAGTATTTAAAGCTGTCACCTTCTCGATCCTCTGTCCATCATTATAGAGATGCTGATCAGGGTCAGGACAGGATTTGTTGCACATAATCTGAGTATTTTTCGTATTAATATTAAGACCCAGACGAGTAGAGTTTTCCTGCACTTTGTCAACAATTGACTGAAAATGAAATTCGAGTTAGCTAACACAAAACTGTGGTCTTATTCTGTAACTAATTCGTTTCGTAAATTCATTCGTATCGTGTGAGAGGGAACGAGAGCGAAATATGATTTTGAATGCGTTAGATTGAGATGGATATATGACGAATAAACTAACATACGAAACGAAATTGTTACAGAATAAGCCTGCTAAAGACAAACTGACTTCTTTATGTATAGTTGTATATTAAAGATAAAAGAAGAAAGAAAAAAAAAACAGTAACGGAGTGCTTTAATGTGAATGAATTCCATGTTATGCATTTTTTATCCGTTGCATTTCAAAAAAGAAGAAGCAACTTCCTTTAACCTACATAAACCCAGATGTTGATTATAAATTCTGTATTAATATTTGGAATGATATCAAAGGAATTCTCTCACATGATGATTTTATAAAATAAAATTAACCACAGCCATGTGGAGTTCTGCTTGTTGACGCTAACCAGAAACTCGTGCACGCATAATATCAATGATTCATAAGTTAAATGCACATTATTATGTCATTACATTAACTGTTAACAACTGACATTACTTAAAATTGCATTACGTAATTTGTATATTTGATTTGTAGGTACTGATGTATAATAATATCAGTATTTTAAATCCCAAATAAATATGAAATGAAATCTGTAAAAACGTATTGCCACCGTATTTTTTTTTTTTTTAAAGAAATATTTGCGTTCTTTGATTCACCCAAATATTTCATTTTGAGGGCCATTTTCAACGAGTTGTAAATAACTCACTATTAGAAAATGGGAATCAAGTTGGGGTAGAGTTGGATTCGAACCACGGACCTTTGGTCCGTGAGTCCGAGACACTAGTCACAGGACCACAACCTGATTCTATAATATCATTTTTTTTAACTTTGTGGTCAAACAATTCAATAAATGTGAGTGAATATTTATATAATCACTTACCGAGTTTTCTATGTCTATCGGCTTTATGGCATATTTCTGAAATGCCCTTCTCTTCGTCGGGATACTAATTACACTAACATGCAACTCCCACTATTCACCTTCTCCATATAATAAAAAGCTAACACCAACGTGCACTGTGTCATAGGACGGAAAATAGCAGCAGGTCGGTTTGATTATTATTATTATTTTCTTTTATTGAGGAAACATACAAAACAATTATATAGTTTTATAGTATAAACAGTTAGACTTAATTCTAATGGACCAGTGAAGTTTTCATATTAGGTATATTATCATTATATCTTATCTTTATTATATGATCTAAAGTTATCAATTATTTTTTTTTAGTGCAAAAAAGAAGGAAAAAAAACATATATTTAAATAGTTGAAAATTTTTAATCAAAGTAAAAAAGATATTTTTAAAAAGTTTGTATATCTACTACTAACGTTTTTACAGAAATGGAAATAATATAAAAGTAAATAAAAGGTAAAAGTCGAAATAAATAGGAATAAAAAAAACATGCCTAAATGCAAAAAAAAACATTTTCAAAAAGATAAACATATTTTAAGGGATTCAAAAAAGAACAATGAGAAGAAACTTTCAAATAAATAAACTACAATAAATTTTTAAACCATCTTCAAAAATACACTTTATAGTAAGAAAAGCAATATATAATTTTTAGAAGCAATTCTAAAAGTAATTAAAAGTAGTTTAAAAGTATAAAAACAAGTCAAACGTAGCTGAGAAAAAAAAATATAGTAAATAAAGTATTTCAAGTAATTTTTTAAATTTGAAAAAGCAATATTAAGAGAAGATTTTAAACCAAATGTAGTTTATTCAGTTTACCTAAAGCAATGTTAGCAGTAATACAAGTTTCAGGAAAGAAATATACAAATTTATTATGTTTGTGCAACTACTATCGTGAGGTTAGTATGTCAGTGTAATTAGTGTCCTGATGAAGAGACGGGTATGTCTCGAAACCAGTAGGCCTAGAAATGTTGTTAAGTGGTTATTTACTTACATTTATTGCATATTAGAAATTGTGTCATTTTGAATATAACTTTTTTTTTACTTGATCTAATTATGAAATAATATAGTGTCTTTTTATTTGCTTTATACTCAGATAGTTAAAAAGGTTATTACTCTCATTCTACTGATGTTATCAGCGAGATAGGAATTGAAGATCTCGTTCTAAAAACATCAAATGTCCAAAATTGTCCTAAATGATATTACTGGATTTTATTATTCTCCGTCTAAGCGTATAGACGCTTCTATCCATATATTTCAACCGTTCTATCCATATATTTCTAAAAAATTCTCCTTCCTAAGGTTCCTCGAATTCACTAATAAAAATACTGTCTACGTGAAAACAATCATTGTCCACATTAATTTGGATGACTGAACAAAAAAATCTTAAATTAGAATTTCTACAGCGTAGCGTCATTGTTTGACAGTTTTGGATATTCTTTTATATAGGTTTTAAGCAGTGTTTTCTGATTATTTTTACAATTTTAAATATGAAGAGTTCAACTACTATGCATTTCTTTTGAAAAACCGCTTTTTTTTTCAACCGTTCAAACTATTTTTTGTTTAGTTTGAACTGAAAACCACAAAGGTCCTAATATCAAAAAATTACAACAGGTATGGAGAACACTTTAGAGATAGAAATATAAAAGTCTAGACATTTACAGGAGCTATGACCTGTCATTGGCTGGTTTAATCGCCCACTTTTAACACTGTAACATTAACCGTTTTGCCTATGTTTGAACATTCATATTTCTTTTATTCTTCCATCTGTTGATTTTAGTGAAGTAAAATAGCTGAAACCTTTATTGCCGTGAAGAGATTCATCTCATTAAATAATTTCACATACTAGGCAACGCCTGGAATCAATTTTCCAATTTCGAAACGTCGTCTTGGACCAGTTGGTTTTATTACAATATTTTGAGTTTGTCCAAATGTTTGTAGACAAAATACTCGCATTCACCCCTAGGGAGTCATTAAGATTAACAAATTTAGAGAAGAGAATATGAAAGTCTAGGCATTTACAGGGCTTATGATTCAAGTATAAAGTTTAAGTACTTAAAACAGCTAATGGCAGCCCTGTAAATGCCTAGACATCCATTTTCCCTTTTCTAAAATGTTCCCCATCCCTGTTGTAATTTGTCGGTCGTTTGAAAACAGCAAATGTAATACTCACATTTGATTTAATATTTAAATATACGTACAATATTTATAAAAAAGTTAATTTCTACGCACTTTCAAAAAGTATACCTATGATTTTATTTCATTAAAAGACATATTAACAATATTAAAACCACGGTGTTCAGTTTTACACTCTCCTAAACAAATAGGATTTTTGGACATTTTAGGTTTTTTAAACGACGTCCTCAATTTTAAACATTTGATAGATACTAAAAGATTATTTCATTTTCATTTCATTTCATTTTTTTTGCACCACAACAGGCCAGGAGGCCTAATTACAGTGGTGAATTACATTACAGAACAACCAGGCTTGAGAAAAATCACATTTTTAATTTTTGTGTTCTCACCGGGAATCGAACCCGGAACCTTCCGTGCGTGAGTCAAGCGTCTTGACCACTACACCACGGAGGCCGCCGTGTATAGTGTTGACTTTGACAGACTTTAAAATTAAGGATATCATTACAATAATATCAAGCATTAGTTTTATGGCAGGCTCTTATTTTTTGGTCACTGATTCTGAGATTTTTTACAGTTTTTTGTACAAAGACATTTTTAATGCGTTTTTGTAATAATAGGTCATTGTTCTTCTGCAGATAATTACGAAAAAACGCGTTTATTTGAACAAAAAAATGTTCACACAGTAATGTTACTCTGTCACTAAAAATATAATTGAGATAAATGTTTCTTTCGGAATGTTTATTTATCATTTTGTATTTTATTTATGTCAAATACATAATTATATTTTAATTATGTCATGTTTGAAATTAGCTTGAAAAATATGTTATTGAGAAATTTTGATATGAAAATGTAATAATAAAAAGTACGCAAAAATTTGCCGCTTGATGCCGCCCGTCAATAAATAAATGCGTTTGTAGTTCCTATAGTCGATTATTTTAATGTTATCTAAGCACGCAGGTCTCCCAATGAAATAAAATAAAATGACTCGCCTCAATCTGTATTAAATGCCGCAGCGAGATTTATTATTAAGTTCAGTCATATCACTCCACTACTTCGGAAATTAAAACTGGCTGCGTTTTCCACAGAGGGTGAAATACAACTCTATTAGCTTATGTATAAGTCACTGCACAACTCTGCTCCAGAATATCAAAGGAAACTTTGCATTCCAGATGAACAAGGTGACAGACGTCTAACGCTTAGATCAGCTACGTCAACGTCGAGAGGAAAAGTTATTATACCTCTCCGCAAACAGCGCACTAAATTCGGTGACCGCGCATTTGCGATCGCAGGCCCTACGGCATGGAATGCTCTCCCAGCAGAAGTGCGAGGCTGTAAAAGTGAAGTGATGTTACGGAAACATCTTTAAACCCACTTTTTCTCTTAATCATTTGAATAAATCCGTAGCAATGTATAACAAAATAATTTGTTTTGATCGAATTACAAATTCAATAAGTTAAAATTAAACTTATTTATTGAAATAATAACTTTGTAAAGCGCTCTTTATGTATTATATTATGAAAATAGTTCTTTATAAGGTTATCCATAATAATAATAACAAGTTACGTTATTAAAAGTTGATATTAGTTAAGATGTTACGAACTAACTTAATAAACCATAAATTAAACAAATGAATAAAAACCTAATAAAATATATTACCTGTAATAAATATAAAAATGTTGCGAAAGTTTATTTATGATTTAATCGATTTTATTTATTTATTTCAGCTTTCTTATAAAAAAACAGTGCAACGAAAAATTGGATTGAGAATTTTTTTTCTTGAACGCGGTAAAAATTAGAGCATTACTTGTGCGGCGAAATATTCTTAAAATGTGTGAAAACTAAATCAATATTGAAATAAAATCGAGTTATTTTTAATGACGTCACGAGTTCTTCTAAATCAAGCAATGATAGAGTGTCGAGATAAATTTTCCGGTTTCCGGGAAGCCAACTCATTAATCAGGACAACTCGCCGAAGATAACTGGTGACGTCACACGCGGAGTAATAAAAAAATGCAAAACTTTAAAAAATCATAGCGATAAAAATACAATGCATAATTTTTTTAGCTTAGTTAACTTTGTTTTTATATTATCTATTTCTTTGTCTCTTAATAAAAAAATAATAATTAAAAACTGCTCAACTTCCTAGTTGCACGACAGGATTCCTATTTTTATAATTTCGCTTACAGGTTTCTATATTGTATTATTTTTTACTTATATTTGCTCGTTAACGATTTATTTTTTTATTCGTCATTTGAATAGGGAAATATCACATACTACGAATACCGATAAAAATATATGAAATGGATTTTGAATAATTCATTATATTTTCAAAAGCAATATGTATATTGTGGAGAAATGTTTTTATTTAATGAATACGTTGCTAGAAAAATGCGACTTCTTTGGTCTTGGTTTTAGTAAAGTCGAGATTCGTGATATTGTTCTGAAAAAAAATTATGGCCAGGTACAAATAAACATGAATCGTGACGTATTAACGGCGTGGCCAATGGAATTGCCGTTTTTGCGGGAATGCAAAATTACAACTTTAAAAGTTTTATTTATGGTACTAATAATTAGCAAAAAAATGTTTTTTTTTTCTGGACTTTTAGACCTTTATTACTTTAAAATGTAAAACAAAAAAAGTTATATTTCCCTATTGTTAGCTAAGAAGAACTAAAAATAACCATGTAACATTTTTGTATAGAAAATATTTATAGTCTTTTTTTTTTAGAATTCTTTGTCGTTCTTTGATTCACCCAAATCTTGTATTTGACCCTTTAATAAGGCCATCGTGTGTTGTTCATAATATTAATCGTCACAAATCTGTTCAGCATAGTTTCATTGAAAATATTTTCTTGATGGTTGCATTTAGAAAAGAACGAGTATTCTCATTTTGAAATGGAGTTTTTTTTCAATTTTGAAAGACTCCAAAAATAATATTGATAAAAGAGTTTTCGAATCCAATCAAATCGAGATATTTGTTACGACTAACGACTCTTCAATAATAGCAATTTCGACATCTTTTTCCGATCAGCGCGTCCTAAATATTTATGCAAAGCCTGTGAATTAAGAACGCAAACAAACAGTTTTATTTCATTTGACAGCAATTTATAATGATCGAGGATTCGTGTTCCGATACCGAGCGTTGATTTTAACGAAGTTTTTTCCTGAAATAACTCGAGACATTTTGTTCAGACAAGATTAGCATTTTTATTACCAAATTTCACAAGGTTATCGTCGAATTAATTTAGAAATTCACGATTAGGCATGTAAATATCGTCATTAAGCTACACATGCTCAACTTTTTTCTGATAAAAATGCTTCTGTGGTTATTAATATTATTCTTTTTAGAGTATTTGACATACTTTCATGAAACATTTGGGAAATACTCGGGTCAAAGATCGTGCATATCACGAAGAAAATACAAAATAAATTAGAATCGTGTCAAATATAAATTGTCTTATTTGATATCGGCATAACATATTACATACCCATATTAATTTAAGATTGTGCGTTTTTAACATACATTCAAACGCATCCATTTAAATAGAAATTACGCAATTAATTTAATGTGTCATCGTAACTTATAAAATGGTTTTACGGGGAAATAAAGATTTCATTTTTTCACTAAGCCATATTTCATATAATACATAATATTCCTCGGAATTTTTTTTACTCGTAGTATAGTGGTTCAAAACCTTTTTTTGACCAGCGACCACTTTGATTTCTTTGTTGTGAGCGTTAAACTCAAAAGTAACATGCATTATGACATGATCCTGAGAAATCTATCACCTAAGTGTTTATGTAGTAGATAGTTATTGTTATTTTTGTTGATAATTTTGATTATTATTATTATTATTATTAACAGTTAGGCAGACTAAACATAATCCAGAGAAATCATTTGTAGATAAAGAAATTGTATTTTTTGTTAATAAACCGTGATTATTATAAATATTATTATTTACAGTTCTATTATAATAGAAAACACACAAATGTTTACTTCCATTATTGGTATTATTTAACAATCATATCTACAATAGTCTGAATTTACTAAAAAAGCGGTTTTTTTATTTAAAACTTTTTTGTTTTTGGGTTATACTCGTATGTTTAAATATATTTTTAAAAAAAAGAATTTGTCATTTTTAAATTTACAAAAATTGGCCATGCCTTTTTATTTTATAAATATCTCATTGACAATATTTTGAGTTTGTCCAAATTTTTGTAGACAAGCACTGGATTCAACTCCCTGGGGAGCTGTTTATATTAACATTTTATAACAGAGATGAAGAACATTTAAGAGAAGGTAATATAGAAGTCTAGACATCTACAGGGCTTATGACCTGTCAATGGCTGGTTTAAGTGGCCACTTTACACACTGTGTAACATTCACCATTCTGCCTATATTGGAACATCTATATTCCTTCAATTCTTTCATCTGTTTATGTTTGTGAAGTTAAAGAGCAGAAACCTTTATTTATGCGGGTGAGATTCATCTAATTGAATTATTTCACCTACATACTAGGCAACGCCTGAAAATATTATTTTTTCAATTTCTATACTTCTTCATGGACCAGGTAATTTATCAACAATTGGTCTATATTACCTTCTCTTAAATGTTCTTCATCTCTGTTATAAAATGTTAATATCTCATTGATTAAAAAAAATGACACTTTATTAATAAAATTGATACATTCATGCATGAGAACGCTCCTGTACGAACTGTTCAAAGACAGCACATAAAAATGGCGATATAGTTCATTTTAAATAATAAAGTTATAGCACATTCACGACTCAATAAACTTAATTTCATACCTGAATAAATAAGCATGAAAGCGGCTGCCACGTGCAGACGAAATGTAAACACCAAACTTGAACCGAGAACCGTCTCGTCCTCAGACTAGAGTTATAAATATCCTGTAAACTGTAAATATGTTGCACCTATACCAGAACTTGGGAATACTTGAACAGGAATGTTGCTTTGTCAGGAATTCCTGAAAATGACCAAAGAAAGAAGTGTGTAGTCTCTAAATTCCAAATACCATATTATTGCGGTCCGGTTGGCTCACTACCAAAAATAGCAGTGACTCTTAAGCTTGTTTTTAGTCGCTAAAATAATGTCAAAATTCGCGATGATGCCATAATTTATAGACCTAATTTTTTATTTATATAATACTTTATATACTCGTTAATATAAGGGCGGGCATATTTCAGAGATTTCTTCCTACCTACCCAAACCATTCAGATCAAGATTACAGGTAAATGGACATATTCTAGGTAATTATACAGAATCTTATAATTTTATACAGAATTTGAAACAGAAAATAACTAAAAACTGTCGGCCTCGTGTTGTAATGGTCAGCGCGTTTCCTTACCATGCAAGTGGTCTCAGGTTCGCTTCCCGACATAGTTGAAATGAAATATTTATTTTAAAGAGTGTTTCCACACCAGAATACTTCATAGTTCCTGAACTGGTATCTGAAGCGTAGCTTACCTTCATGCAACAAAAAAATGATCAAGATACGCTGCGATTGGTGTACCAACGCAGTGCCCTATGCACCACTAGGTGCGGAAAGGGAACGGTGATGATGATTTTTGACGTTAGAAAATGATTTTTAAAATACATTTCAGAAAAAACGACATTTTTTTTTCCGAAAAAATTGGGTCGGTCTCAAATACACCAAATAATTTTTTTTTTTAAATTTCGTTTTAAATTTTTTCGGAAACTGAATTATTCCTGAAAATAGTCAGTTTTGTGGAAACATAATTTTGCAATAGTTTCTGTTTGAAAAATAACCGATTTCAAAATACAAATACACCCAAAGTTATTGCCTTTTGGCGAACATTTTTTTTATTCTCAATCAAATAAAATAATAAATGTATCTTAAAGCAAACGAAATTTTTCTTTCGAATGACGTGTAAACTTTTGCATTTTTTTAAACTTTTGGTGCTCATTTATCAATTTGGAGAAAAAAACAGACACAACTCGTGTTAACACCTAATACATTCGTTTACAATATGTATATTTCTTTTAAGTACGAGTATAACCCATATTGCCTGTTTCTGTAGAATTCAAATGTTTTTAATTTCCCCTACATTACATAAAGAAAGTTTTGATGATCAGCAAATTACGAGAGGGTATGTTGTTGTTTTATACAACCTGTCCCAAAATTCAACGATAAGCGGGCACCAGCGAGTTGACCTGCTCATCGACCATGCTTCTGATTGTGTAAAAACAACAGGCATTTAAGGATTTCCAAGGTGTGGTGGATAGCAGTACTACTTAGGTTGCCGATACAAAAAATCAGAAATATTTTAAAAATTGTGGTCAGGGTAGTTCAAAATACCTTAGGGGATATTAATTTTCGACGGGTTTTATATATTTTTTTGTAAGTAAAAAAAAATGTGTTTTTTTTTTCTTTTTTTTTTCTCAAGTAGTCATGAGCAGGTCCACTTGCTAGTGCCCGCTTATCGTTGAATTCTAGGGACATGTATACAAAAACACTACTGTATATTTATATGTATCACTTTTTTTAAATCTTCTCATGAATATTTTTTTGTATGCAACGAAAACGACAGCGAAATTCGAATTTTATTGCGTTAGAGTAAAATTGATTCCGGGATAAGAACGAAATTACAAAACGAAGGCACGACATGCTCGTTTCGTAAGTTTTGTTCCTATTTATATTTCGTTCATGCACTCTGCTCAAATAAGTATATACATTTTGCAAAAAAGAACTAGCCTATAATAAAATGATATACTCCTTCGCGCATCGGCGTAACTTTTGAAGTTTAATTATAACAATTATTTTTTGCAAAAAAACTGGATTCAATCGATATACGTACCTAGTTTCCATAAGTATTGTGTTTCATTTATGGAATGTCGTAACTCAGAAATAACATGTTTACTGTATTGTATTGGGTGCTCATTTGATCGAAATTAATTCAAATCTCATTTGCATAATCAGTCCAGTTTTTATCAATTTTAAAATGTATTTTTTTATGAAATCAAGGCCACCTGATACATCCATGTAAAGAACCACTAAATTAGGTTTAGAGTGAATTAATTTCTCAATTTTTCCTTCTAAAGTGATTTATTGAAATTACACGCAGACATGCGGTCCGTTCCCGTGGTTTACATTTTTATGTTATGTTTAACATCGTGTGTAAACATAATATTTATTTATTTAAACATACGCCCAATGGGCATTTTTAAGGACATATTTATACAGAAAAAATATTATAAAGTAAGTAGAAAGTCACAATGGTAAATAGTAGACTAGGTGGGAGTGGAAGCGGGAGAGAGGTGTTTATAATTGAATTTGATTCAGTGATCGTTTGAAAGAAGACAACTTGCCATCAAAGAAATCAAGACTATTATATTTGTTGGCAGACATGAGAAAAGGGGAATGAAAACCATAAACAACTATAAATATAATAGCTTTATGGTTATCTGTATAAAAGAGTAAGTTTTGTCTGAGGTTCCTAGATGGGATATTTAATTTTATTGAGCTCAGTAGTTCAGGCGCTTTGATGCAGTAAGTGTAGAATTTTAAATAGGACTAAAAAGTCGGATTTATTTTGACGTTCTTGAAGAGAAGATACATATTATACAATGAGGAACTTCAGGCCTACGGGAAATTGGATACAATAAATGTTTTCTTGCGCGCAGTAAAAATTGGAGGCAAAATTTCCTGAAAATATACGAAAAAAACTACTACATTGAACGACGTCGCTGGTTCATATGAATCAACCTATGAGAAGAGAGTTATGGAAGCACTGATCGAAAATAAACGGAAGACAACCTCTGACGTCACACGTGGAGTTATTTCAGAAATACAATACCTTTTTGGTATAGTTTAATAGTCTTCAATTTTTTTTTTTTAATACCACTGATTTTTTTCATTACATAAAAACTTCCGCAACTTCTAAATTATATAAAAGCCTAAACGAAGGATCCAGTAATTGCCGCAATTTTTCTCAAAAAGTCGGCAAAAAGTTATATTGCTACATAAAAATACAACCCAGAAAACGCTATCTTTTGTTTTCTGATAGTTTCATGAATAGGTATTTGAACATTATCTTTCTGTCACTCTCCCGCAAATGCTTCCCTGATTTTGCCTTACTAAAATGGCCAAAATATGCATTTTGCTGTCCGGTCTTCAGCACCCCAAAACTGAGCCGATTTGGGTGTTTAAAGAAAAAACGTGAAATTTTCTCTCTCGGTAAGTTTTCCATTTTTAAAAAAATATTTATCATAATAAAATTAATAAAACAACTTTGTCTTTAACCACTATTTTTTTTTCACCGACCGGTTTTAAAGCAAACAAGCTTCTACGTCAAGGTTTAAGTAACTAATGAATTCTTTCCTATTGTATTTTTATTATGTTTACTAAATACTTCACGTAGAGAAAATAAATCAAGTATTTTATTCTTAAAAGGGTGGTAATTTGACATGAATATTTTCGAAGCTAGACAGGAGTGAACTAAAATAAATATTGTTTATTTGGTTATTTTTTTTTTCTTATTACTACTACTACCATCACGCTATTTCTCTGTAGGGGTAGGCAGAGAGAATGGACCGCCATACACGTCAATCCTGGCATACATTCCTAGCTTCTCCCACATTCATACATCTTGTCATACATGCCCTTCGGTTCTGTCTGCTTTTGACATGACCAGACTCAAGATTTTGGTTTATCTATCATGCCACGTCTTCCTTGGTTGTCCTCGTCTCACGCTGCCGTTCATTTTCACCATATATACTTGTTTTACCATTTTTTTGTCGTTCATTCGTTCTACGTGACCAAACCATCTAAGAGACCCTTTCTTAATCTTATTCATATTAAAGTTTCTTTTAGATTTTCCAATGTTGATTGAATCGCTATCATTACAATTTCATTGGTATTTGCTAGATTTATTATATTTATGGACTTTCCTTTTGTGATTTTTTAACAATGTTCCTTTTTTTATTTTATTATATTAATTTATTTATTTTATTAGAATGAATAACCACAAAGTTAGAGCTTCAAATATAAAAAAAATAAAATAATGATGATATACATCATATTTGTATATCTTACATCCGAAGACGGCAGATAAAGGCTGGTCCTATACGATTGTATAAAGAAAAGACAGACCGCTTTTGTGACTGTGATGGGCAAGTCGTTGGCCCCAAAATCGAAATTCGCATTTAAAAATCTTAATTCCCTTATTTAAAAAATCATTTTTAATTATTATGCCTCTCAAAAATATTAAATGACGAGTCCTTGTTAATGTAATGTTATTAGAGATAATCCTTTTAATATAACCTAGTACCTGATAACTTTTAAACACGTCGTTTCTTGTACACATAATATGAGTTTGGAAAAGGCTGTGTAACAGCGAGTTAACTTTTCCACAAACTTAAGTCTTCTAAGGGAAACTTTAAGTTGGAGTTAAGTATTAGTTAAGAAGTTCTTAAAAAGAAAAACCTTCATGCTGCTTTTAGCTGGCTTACGAAGAAGTCGAACACGTTCTACTTCATTAGTTTAAATACTTGGGTCTTTGTTTGATAGATTAATGATTAAAATGCGTTTGAGTGAAAAAGTTTAAATCAGTTAATTGTATTTTCACCACAACAAGCCAGGAAGCATAATAACAGAGCTGCATTACAACACCGAACACCCAGGATTGAGAAAAATCACTTTTGATTCTTGCGTTCTCGGCGGTATGAAACCTGGAACCTTCCGCGTGTAAGTCTAATATTTTAGCCGCCACACCGATATTTAGGCTTGAAATTATGCCCGTTTTAGGTTCTAAAATACCCAATTTACAATATTATCAGTTTCATTGCTGCTGACTTAGAATTAAGAATAGTCCAGAAACCGCATACGAGCATCAAACAGAAGGCGACTTAACTACTCATAAATAAGTAGTTTTACGTTTGGACCCATTAGTTTCTTTGTAGACGTCGCTCAGAACACAACTCCTGATTTGAATTCAACTATGCCGTGTTGTGTCCTTTTAAAGTATAGAAATACTGTTAGAATCTTAAAGAAACAGGATGGGATCACATTTCATGTGTAATTAGCAAATTAATGTGTAGGTAGCAACTATATTACTTAAAAATTGGTTTATTTTTCCATCTGTCAGATTGTCAAAGAAATTAAAAAGGACATTTCGTTAGTGTTGCCAGGGTAGTAATTTTTTTTACCCTACTTTGCTCATCTAATGAGAGAACTAATGAAAATTGGACCTCGGATTAAACAACTCTGTGGTGGACATTTGTCCGACATTATCTTTAAAACATCAAATATTATTTAACATGATATGAAATTTTCCGTTTTATGTAAAATAAAATTTGTTTTTAATTTCAAGTTCAAAGTTCATAATTTCAATTACTCTTTTTTAATGACCCTTTACTTATCTACTCTGTTATGTCAATCAATATTTCAGCGTGCACAATAAAATTTGAGAGAAATTAACAGATTGCTTATTTTAACCTTACATTTATGTTATGATTATATTTTTATTATTATAACTATATAAAGACATTCAATCCAAATAATCTTCACATTCGTTTGAAAATGCCCTAATAAGGCGAAACAATTGTCACGAAGTTTTTATTTTTATATGTTTATATTTGTAAAAATAAAATAAAGTTTTCAGTAGACTCAAATCAGTGTTTGATTTCTAATTATAAGTTTAAATATGGAGTTCTACAAAATAAACACCAAATCAATCAATACGTACTACGTTTATTGATTTACATATATTTTTCAAAAAATCTCTCGCTACACTATTTAAATGTGCAGTTATTTTTATGTATGTGCCTAGGCTTCCTTATCCTTCTCAATAATGTACTCCATCTCTGTTGTAATATGTCGATCGAAACAAATTATACATTTTGGGTCAATGATAAATGTAACTAAAGCATTTAATTATAAATCTTCAATAATGACGTGGAGGTTCTCACAAGAAGTAACGACTCGCGTCATGTTCCACCCATTTTCAACACATATTATATAACTTACACAACAATCGATCATCGATTATATTATTTTATTGATCCGCGAACGCAGCCCGCCTTCGGATTATGAGTGCCGGATGAAGGTGTGACCAATCCGCGATGCTTCGCTAACTGTAAACAGACAACAACCGCCATCAATAAATTTAAGCTCTTGTCTTTAACTTTATTTTTTGTTTTGTTTTATTCGCCAATTAACGGTTTTGAAAACCCTTTACAGATACATTTATTTGTATTTTTTACAATTATATTCGGGAGAAAGAGAGTAGCATTAAAAAAATACTAGGTAACTATTGTAATAACAAATTTGACCACATAACCGAGTATCGCACGCAACTACACTGGCTCAGTATCAGGCATAGAAGAAACATTCACATTCTATCACTTCTTCACAATATTTTAAATAATCCCACTTCGCCTGTTTATCTGAGAGAGCTCATCCAACCTCTTTCACAACACGGACTATCTCTTCGTTCTAGTAACGAGAGAACCCTTTTAATACCCTGTCATCGCTCTATTTTTTTGCCTCCTCTTTCACAGTAGTAGCCGCTCGATTGTGGAATAATCTACCCACTAATGTTAGAGACGCCCCTTCTTTATTTACATTTAAGTCAAGATTGAAATGTCACTATCTAAATATTTAAATTGTTCCTTTATCCTTCTTCTTTCCTTCCCATCCCCTCTCCTCTCTTCATAGTATAGTGTTATTTTTTTTAATATTTATTTTTGTTAATCTTTGCTTTTAATTTTTGTATAAAATTGTATGATTCAATATGACCATGTATTTATAATTTTCTCAAACTGAACGGTTTGGGTAGGTAGGAAGAAATTGCCTTAAGGCAATACGCCCGCCCTTATATGTATATTTATTGTATATGTATATAAAGTGTCAAATAAATAAATAATAGAAAAGTCAATAAATGTTGCATAAAATTATTTACTATTTATAAAATGCTAAGACACATAGTTAATGCTTCAAATATTAATAATATTATTCAATAATAGTTTTTTCTTCAATCCGGGCCTCATGTCTGAGGATGGTGATTACGCCTGACTCCAGGCACGGCTCGTCTGTGGACAGTCTCCCTCCATCTGGAACGGTCTTGTGCTCTTCTACAGGCATTCGTCAGTGATGATTCTGATAACTTAGTGACTGTGCCGCTCCACGTGACCACGTGACCTTGTCTCTTTGACACTTCCCAGGAGAATAATTTTTTCCAAACTATCAGAATCTCCCCTGGAAATATGCCCAAAGAACTGCAGGATTCTTTTCTCGCACATGGATATCAGTCTCTCTCCTATGTCCATTTCCTGGAGAATAGATGCATTCGTACGTCTGGCCGTCCACGGAATCCGCAGCACTAGCCGCCAACACCACATCTCGAAAGCTTCGTTTTTTCTCTTTTCAGATTCCCTCAGTGTCCAACACTCTACACCGTACATGAACACTGAGAAATCCATGGCCTTCACCAGTCTTTTTTTGGTGTCAATGGTTATACTGCGATTATTCCAGATCTTCACCAGCCGACTCATAGCACTTTTTGCAATACCAACACGTCGCCGTATTTCACCTTCACACCCACCGCCATTGCTGATGAGAGAACCTAGATAAATGATAATAGTATTCAATAGAAAAAGGACATTAATGGAAAGAAATGGAGGAGTATTTGAAGAAGAGACAGGAAATTTTTCTTCAAATGTAATTTGAACGAAGTTTCAAGTTCAAAGAGGGATGAAAGGAAGACGGTTTTACATTCGAGCCGTGCGGAGATTACCTGTGTTTATGAGTTTGGCAAGAAGCAAGAATTGTGGATGGGATTGTGAGAATATAAATGAAGAGGTAAGCCATGGACGTTGAAATTTTTCACAAAGGTGTAAGGCGTTAAGACTATGGAGTACAGTGAATATAAGTGGAACGGCGTGATAGTCAAATAATTATTAGGATAAAGAAAAATTCTTGAACTTGATCTAACCTAATAACTAATTATAAAAAAGCTTGCCCGCCACGTACTGGACAACGCGTTTAAGTCACATGCAAGGAAAACAAAATTCATTGCTGAACGAGAAAAGCTGCCTGATGCAGCTCTTTGTAATCTGGCAGATTTGCCCAGAAAGAAGGCAATCAAGATGTAGATGTGTAATATGTACTTCATTGGATTCAAGAAAAGGGGGATGTGAATTCTTCTCTGACGAGGATTGAATTAATTGGAAATGATCTACTAAAGTGATTAAAAAAAATTTAAAAGCCTAGAAATTTTTTTTGGAAACCACCAGATCGGTATATCCCACAAAACCTAAAGAAGCACCACGGATAGTAGCGAGAAGCTCCATTTGGTATTTAAAGAGAGAGGAAAATGTGTAAAATCAAAGAATGTATATAACATGTTGATTAGGATATCTACAGCTGCACGAAAGGGAATCGACAATATTAAAAACAAATATTTTTTATCATTTTTGCTGTTTTTTTGATCAGGGATCACAAAAGGAGACTTAAAGCGCTGACGTACTGTGGAGATAAAATAAACATTACTCTCCCTGAAGGGGAAGAATCCTATCGCGATTGCCATGCATCAAGAAGAGCATTTGAAGACAATTTATTTATGTCCGATTGAGACATTCCTTCAGTTGGGTGCAGACGGACGCCACCAATCACAGAGGAACGCATTATTTTTAAGTAAATTCACAGATCGTTGCTGAACTTGATAAAATGTGCAAAACAAAAAATATAAAACAGTAAAAAATTTCAAGCAACACTTATTTTTAGAATCTGTAAGTTCAGTAATATCATTTCGTTACTTTGGGAATAACACTGACTACGTTTCCCATAGAGGGCGGAATACGAATTCTGTTGGTTTATGTATAAGCCAATGCTGACCTCTGCTCCGAAATACCTAAAAGAACTAGATATTCCAGGTGAACTAGCTGACAGGCGTCTCACGCTTAGATCAGCTACGTCTACGGCGAGAGGAAAAGTTATTATACCTCTACGCAAACAGCGAACTAAATTTGGTGAACGCGCATTTGCGGTCGCAGGCCCTATGGCATGGAATGCTCTCCCAGCAGAGGTGCGAGGCTGTGAAAGTGAAGTGATGTTTCGGAAAAAACTTAAAACCCACTTGTTCTCTAAATCATTTGAATAAATCCGTAGCACGTGACAACAAAATAAATTATTTTAATTAAATTATTAATTAATTAATATAATATTTTTGTTAATGACTCTTAGCGTTCATTTAATTTACCCAAATATTTCAATTTCTGTGGCATGTTCGACGGGTTGTAACTAACTCAATATCAAAAAAGGATTTTAAGTTGGGGAAGCGTGGGGTTCGAACTTAGGATCTCTGATCCGTGAGTCCGCAACACTAGCCACGAGACCACAACCCGATTATGTACCAGCTAGAAGTACAAGAAGTTCCCAAATGTACCATGGAAACAATAGCCGCACGACGCCGGTGCGGTGGTGACACAATTTTATTCTCCTATACATAGAATTAAAAACAACGGTAACGAGTATGCAGTGGATAATTGGGGCCAATATCACTAACTTTATTTAATTTAATTTTGTAATGTCAGATTTCTCAAGTATTTACTAAAAATTTTATTGATATTTTGTTTGTTTGACATTTGTAATATTTATTTTTCGTTAAGAACCGTTGCACATATTTTTTTTTACTATTTTTTTGTTTATCACTCGTGTAGACTTTCTTGAGTTTATTTTTGTATTTTTCATTACTAATGTACTTTTTATAACTATATACTCTTTTACATTATTAGTTGTATTTTTAGAACTTATTTAATTTTTGTATTTAAATAAAAAAAAACTGTAAATACCGTCGATTTTCTTTAAATTATAATTCGTCCATTAAACTTAGGTGCGTGGGATTGTACAAACAAAGGTACCTCTAATAGGTACGTAAGGTAGACTTCTTGTAGGCAGTACAGTGTCCCTTTTATAATGACGTGTGACCCACATATAATGAAATTTATGTTTGCGATTTATTTCACTTAGGACATTTTTATAGCCATTCCACCGGAGCTTTCTCACTAATGTCAAATTGCATACACACCCAAAATAGTATGCACTTAAACAAACAACTTTCAATAAAAAAACTAATTTATCGCGTGCTTAAAATACCGGTAGTAAAGAAAAGAATGTACACCTCCAATGCATTTAAGCACACTGACATATAAAATAATACAACTACGAATTTACTTTGTGTAAAAACCACTAAGCATATAAATTCTACTGACCGGTATCAGAACATAATTGAACGTAGTTACGGAGATAGCAGCCAGCCATAGAAAAGTGAAACCGAGATAATAGCACCTTTTTTTTTTTTTTCTTTATTAGGGCCTACTACCAAAACTTGATAACATCAGCCAAAACAAGTTACATTTATAAACATAAGAAAAACATAAACAGACAGGAATAACAATATACATACAAACAAAAGACAAGAAAAATATAAGTACAAGAATAACATCAAAATATCAATTGTAGTAATAAAAACATATCCAAACCAATAAAAATTTCAACATAAATTGAAATAGGCACTAACAGAATAACCCACCAAAACGCGATAGTGCCTATTTAACAGAAAATAGAAACTTACAGTAAAATTAGAAGGAAGATAGAACTTAATAACTAGAAAAATTACAACAAAATAATCAAAATATTAACAAACTTAATCTTATATTAATAATAAATTATAACTTTTAAAATTAAAATTAAAAATTAAACGTCGGAAGTAATAAATAAGTAAAAAGTAATAAACCTAAAAATGAAAGATAAATTTATTGTAAAAAAAAAAAGAATTAATTTAAACATAATTATTTCAATGACACAATTATTACAAATCATAATAGGGAACAGTTTGAACTTAAAAAAAATATAAACAGAATTGATTAATAAACAATTTGTACAAGAAAAAAATTGAGCTAAATAAATTGGAAAGGTTATAAAAAACATAAGTAAAATATAAAATATTTTTTTCCTCCTAGTCATTAAAGGACATGTAAAAAAAATGTGATTAAGATCTCCAATGCCTCCACATTCGCAGGCATTGGAGTCTAAAATTATTTGTGAAAAGAGTGAACAATCAAATCTAAACGACAGTTTGAATTATTTTGACTTTAGAATTATTTTAACAATGAGTTCATTAGTTTTTTTTATATGACAAACAATCATCTAATTAGGTATTTGACCAGTTTAAATGGTTTTAAAGTACCGTCAGATTTTTCTAATGCTGTGGGTCTTTTCTGCAAATTGAGAAATGCCGCTTTTGTTATTGAAACAATTGTTTTAGAAGGTAAGGTTTAGGTTTTTGGTATGAAAGCGGTCTGGCTATTTTTAGCAGAACAGAAAATTAAACGTACTGCACCCGATAACACTAATATTCCATTTTCTTAAAATTATGGATTGGCTGCTTTCTGCATAACTACGTACAATAGTTCCTTAAGAAAATGACGAAAATCACTAAACTTTGATCACGTGTTAGCAAATTATGTATTTTTAGGTATCACGAACTTGTTATTTAAGGTTATTCTAAACGAAAATGTGAAACTATTATTTATTGATGGCGCTTTTATATTGTTTTCTTGAAAAATGCCATTTTTACGTTTATTTTCAATAGAAATTTAACGAAATTTGGTTTTCGGAAACTTTACTTTATATTTATTGTAACAAATAGCATAATAATATAATTAAGGTCCTTTTAACAAAATGGTGTACAAAACTAAAAACAACTTATCTTATTTTTTGTATTAGTAAATTTTTTTTTTCTTAACATGTCAATTACATGTTACCGATGAAGATATTAAAAATGTTCGTACAAATACACACAATTTTGAAAATTTATTTTGATTTTACTTTATAGACATTCGAAGATAACTCTGTCAACTTCCCATTGTAATCAGGGCCTAGGTAAAATAATACTGATGAGTCTAAAATTATACCTAAATTAATAAAGCTTTTAACTCTTTTACTTCTCAAAAATCGACAGAATTATATTAGTGATTGAATTTTATCTATTATTAGTGATAACATATTCTCTATAATTAATATTGATTACTAATTCAATGATTCTCTAATAAACCACACAAGAAATGGCCGCTATGCGCCATGTTTAGTTTTTGGCTCAAAATAATAAAGGTGCAAGGATAAAAAAGGATTTCTAAAAGGCAAAACTTAAACACCAACAACAAAACAAAAAAGCGAACCGGGTTGTGTGTTATTGTGGCTAGTATCGCGGACTCGCGGATCAGAGATCATTTATTTAGTTTTATTTATTAGTTACATTGAGAGAATTGCAGAGTATCCTATTTATTCTCAGCACATTAAAAAATATACATATCAGATTTATTAAATAGAAAAGAGAAAAAAAAGTAATTTAAAATGGACATACGTATTACTATTTGGAAATTGCCCTCCTAAGAGAAATCCCACTGTCATGAAATATATCGACATCTGAAGCGATATGATTAAATAACACGATTGCTCCACCTATCGGCATAACCATTGGCAGGTTGGTTCTGCATCGTGGTAGGTAGAACAGCATGTGTTGCTTTTGTCGAAGATTATTCCGATCAGGGACAATTTTTTTCAGAATATCGGAATAATGTGTGCCACAACCAATGAGTTGAAAAAAGTGAATACCCAAATGAATATCCCCTCTCCCCAACAATGGTAGCCCAGCATTCCTAGTAAGAAGTCAGTCGGGAAAAACCACGGGTGATATCCATACTCGCTGAGATACAGATAACGAAGACATTTTTTCCGAGGTTCGGACCCCATTTTATCACAATTTGATTACTGTTTTCTAATGGCCTCCAAAGGGGTCAAAATCATATGAAAGCTAACACTTATTTCGTAAAACTATATTTTTTTAAACTATGCTGAAATCATATGGTGTATTTATAGCCATTTCCCTACACTCACTTAGTGATGTATAGGGCACTGCATTAGTACTCCAATTGCAGTATATCTCGCTCATTTTTGTTACATGGACGGTGAGGAGATCATTTATTATCTTGCTTATAATGTACAAAGATTATATTTCTCAGGTGGATTTCGTTTTCTGGCTATCTTTATCGGAGTTGTGAACTGAAAGCACATTCCTCTACATACCTGAAAACGTTTTAAAAGACGTGGGTCTTCCTGTCGGTTTTACACTACATAAAAGCAATTTGAATAAACTAGTTCATCTTTTAAAATTAACAATTTCGTATATTAATTTTTTTATGGAATTTAACTCTACTACTTTCACTGCCTCTTCGTCGGATTAGATTATTTTTACTTTAATATATATATTTTTTTTATATATTTTTTGTTTGCACCACAACAGGCCAGGAGGCCCAATTACAGCGGTGAATTACATCACAGAACACCCAGGCTTGAGAAAAATCACATTTAATTTTGTGTTCTCACCGGGAATCGAACCCGGAACCTTCCGTCTGTGAGTCAAGCGTCTTGACCACTACACCACGGAGGCCGCCAATATAATGATAAAATAAATAAAAACAACTTTTTTTTGTCCACTGACCGGTTTCAAAGCAAGCAAGCTTCTTTCTCAAGGTTTATGTACCTAATGAATTCTTTCTCATTTTATTTTATCCATGTTTACTAAATACTGCATGTGGAGCTAATATTCGAAATTAAAATAAGACAACTTGGAAATCTTAGAAATATTTTAAAAGGCGATTCCTAATTAATAAGCTATTCTGAACCGCTCTTGTGGCCGTAGAAAACATTATTGTCTCGCATATTTTGTACGTAAATACGCGAGAAAAAAGATTTTCTACGAGAGTGTTAAAATTTTTACTCCAGGTACCAGTCCAGGGACTATGAAATGTAAAAACACCCTTTCAAATAATTATTTTGTATCAACCATGTCGGGAATCGAACCCGAGACCTTTTTGAATGGTAGGGAAACGCGTTGATCGTTACACCTCGAGGGTGACAAATTACTTATAAAATTATTAGTTTATGACTTACGCCATTATATTGGTCACCGCGACATTCTTGTGACCATTATTATTATGTACCTAGTCCGTGAAGTTATTATCTCTCTCGCAGTATTACTAGATACAGAATGATATGCATCGGAAAAGATGTAAGAGGCTTATTACATCATCAGATTATGTTGAGCGGGTGATCTAGTGATGAAGTGATGACCGGTGAAGAAGAATGCATCTAAGATGGTGTAATTTGCATACTAAATACTAAATAGACCGTGAAATATAGTCAAATGTTGAAATTTGTTATTTAATTGTAACTAATTTAAACAGAATATAAATAAAATTTATATCTGAAGATCTAACTTTGTGGTTATTCATTATAATAAAACATTTATAAAACATTGACTAATGAATTCTATCCTATTTTATTTTTACAGTGATTAATAAATATTACATCGATCTTCTTCTTCTTCTTCTTCTTCAGCCTTATTCTCTCCACTGCTGGATAAAGGCCTCTTCCAAACGTCTCCATTCCTTCCTATCCTTCCGCTTTCATCATCCATGTTTTACCGGTAATAGAGGCAATGTCGTCGACCCATCTTTTCTGTGGCCTTCCAACACTTCTTTTGTTTGCCCATAGTCTACACTTTATTATTCTGGGTGTCCACCTGCCATCATTTTGTCTCGCCGAGTGTCCTGCCCACTGCCATTTCAATTTCGCTGCACGGTCCATGATATCCTCGACTCCGGTTCAACGCCTTATTTCTTCATTTCTTACTCTGTCTCTTAGACGTACACCGAGCATCTGTCTTTCCATTAATCGTTGCGTGCATTTTAATTTCAGGCTACTTTTTTGTGTTATTTGTGTTTGTGTTAAGACTTCCGAGGGGGTGAAATCCAGTCTTTTGTCCACGAACATTTGGACAAACTCAAATATTGTTATAGACATAGTTTCTAGTTCATATGTTGTCACCGGTAATATGGACGATTCATATACTTGTCTTTTCAAGCATAAAGGGACTTCTTTATTTTCAAAAATATATTTAAGTTTGCCGAAAGCAGCCCAACTTAGCCCTATTCTTCTTGGTAACTCCGCTATCTGGTTATCTTTACCAAGTTTGACTTTGTGTCTTATATATAAATATTCATCAACCACTTTGATTTTTTTTATTGTTAATGTAAATGTTTCGTACTGTTGGACTCATAATCTTAGTTTTATGAATATTCATTTCCAAACCAATCCTTTTTGAAGCCTCATGTAGTTCTATAATCATTCCACCTAGTTCATCCATGTCTTTACTTATGACCACTATATCATCTGCGAATCTGAGGTGACTTAAGTACATCCCATCGATCTTTACACCCTTTTTTTCTTAATTGGGGGTTTTAAATACATCCTCTAAGGCTAGCGTAAAGAGCTTTGGCGATATTGTGTCCCCTTGCCTGACACCTTTCTTACATCGATACGTTGGAGAGGATAAGTCAAGTATTTTTGTCATGTTGTACTTTTAAAGACGAGAAGTGTGAAGTAAGATGGATACGATCTTTAAAACTAGACAGGAGAGGACTAAAAGAAATATTTTTTTAACAATGTTTGAGTATGTCCAAATGCTTGCGGACTGGCTGGATTTCCTCCCTAGAGAGTTATTCATATTTAAATTTATTTCAACAGAGAGGTAAAACATTTTTAAGAAGGGAATATGGAAGTCTAGGCATTTTCAGGGCTTATGACCTGTCATTGGCTGGTTTAAGTGGCCACTTTACACATTGTGTAACATTCACCATTCTGCCCATGTGAAGTTAAGAAGACTTTTGTGAAGTTAAATTCGACACATAAAAAAAAACATATTTAATTTAGGAAACATTTTATATTATACATGATTTCATATTATATTCCCAATGAGTTTTTGGAAAACTCATTTATTTTAAAATTACATTAAATGGTTGCATATATTATTTTTTTTACATAATAAAAATAAATACACTCATTTAAAAACAGATAAAAATAACCTTTATGACCCACATAATATTATTTATGTCTAAAGATCATAAAACTAGTAATTTTAGATAAAATTTTATCTACATACTAAATGTATTTACCGTTACAATTTTCTCCAACTTCTGATAGTAAAAAACGTTGAGATCGTTTTTATTTCATTTTGTGGCTGCTTGATTTTATTTGGATAAAAGATTGTTAGATATTTGCGCGGGAAACGAAGCCATTTTATTATCATCAATCAAGTTGTCAACACATCGAATGTAAATACTCCGAAACCGGTAACATTTTAACACCACTCAATAAATCGATACGTTTCCTAAGAATACCCTTTCCAAAGAAATACAAAAATTGTTTCACTACTATTCCCAAAGGCGTGCGTCCTAAATGTTTTTCCTTAGTGAGGAAATTCAGCCCTACGGAAATGGGATTGATTTATTTTTTGCTGCTGGGAGAGCATTCCATGCCATAGGGCCTGCGATCGCAAATGCCCGTATTTAGTTCGCTGTTGGCGTAGAGGTATAATAACTTTTCCTCTCGACGTAGATGTAGCTGGCCTAAGCGTAAGACGTCCGTCAGCTAGTTCGTCTGAGGTGTTATTCGCATTTTTAACGTGTATTTACTATTTACGTACCAAATATACGTAAAGAGAACGATCTCTTCGCGCGCAATTCCGTTCAGAATACCAGCCCTGGAATGCAAAGTTCTCTTAGGTATTCCGGAGCAGAGTCGTGCTGTGACTTATTAAATGACCGAACCATCTTAGTGACCCTTTCCTTATCTTATCAACTACGCTTATCTAACCCTGTCATAAATGAGTTTTCCACACATTCGTATAAGAGATACATTTTCAACCAAATTAACCTTGCTTTCTTCCTTTATCTGCCAGTTTCACTTCCATACACGCGTGTTTGGGTAAATCATCAGAACGAAAATATTTATTATTACAAAAAAAAAAAACAAATGACCATCGGAATAATATCAAGATATTTTCAAGATAAATAAAAAAATCATTAATATTTTCAAAAGAATGCATCAAAAGGATCTAAAAATATAATAAATAAATAAAAATAATAATTCAATATTGCCTACCTATTAGTTATGGTGAAAGGGAAACACATGGTCAATACAATTAATTAAAATAGGTTTTACAATTTATTAAAAATATATAATATATTTAAGATCTATTTAATAAAATACACATGTTATTACAATATTAATACATTATAAAAATAAGAAAGACATAAAATATTAAAACATATTTGTCTCGGTAAACTATGAAATAATAGTTTGTCATTAGGTGATCAGACAAAAGTTTTTTCAAAAGTACAAACATAATATTGTACACATATAAAATGATAAACATATATATATATTTGGTTTTTGATGCTTTGAAGAAATAAAAAATAGCATTAAGAAGAAAGAAAGAAAAAAACTCAACAAAACCAAATAAAATGGTTTAAAAACATGCTAAGCATTTGAGCGATCAGAATGAACCATATTCACATACACACACATGAATACAAACGTTACACACATACATTTACGTAAACTCTTTTCTTATATATTATGTATTATTAGATTTACAGAGGATTTTTTTAATTGGCTCTAGTATTGTTAATATATTTCTACTTATTTTTTTATGTAACAGCTGTAAAAATCCCAAACAATAAAATAAAATAAAATAAATAAAAATAATGAACATTCTTAAGTTATCGCAGTCTTAATACAAAAAAGTGAAAATTAAATTATATTTACTACGGTGACTGCTTTTCTTGTCATTTGGCTTGCCAACAGCTGGCTAAATGCGATAAATAGCATTATAAATAATAAACTAAAAAAAATATAAAAAATAGCAGTTTTGAAATATTTTTCATATTTGCACCGGTGAAATTAAAATATGTGATCGCGCAGCAGGATTATAGGTCGCGAAACGTAAATATTTTGACATTTAATATTAGGTGTTCACGGATGTTCCATTGTGATCGCGAATACGATCTACATCCTTGGTGAGAAATTGTTATCACGTCGCTTATTAGCACGTCGATAGTTACTTGTGATTGAGCTACAGAATCGAAACAAAGATGTAGCTATTGTATTCCAACTTTTTTTAAGAGGAATCATTTTTGACAATGATTTTGTTTGACACTATTGCCCTGAATTAGAACGAAAGCCCTCTTTCTCGCTCCTTTAGATAATTAAAGGTACAAATTTCATTAGCGGTTTCTCTAGTTATTTGTATTGAAAGAAATAATATTTATATTATGACTATATTATGGAATAACCTGCTATGATACTCTTACCACGGGTTACGGGACAAGAGGAAAAGTCATACCGATTTTTAGATAGAGTTATTAAAAACACCATATTTTCGTACCTTTTTGGTGCAAAAAGTAGCTTTATATAAAATAATAAAAAACAAACTTTTATTATTTGATATTAAAAAAATATAACAAAATTCTAGACACAGAGAGCATTTAATTTTATTTTACAAAAAAAACATGATATTATTATGTGATTATATTTTTTTATTTTATAACTTATACAGCGCAATTTATATAAAAATCACCTTAATAACACAAGCTTGTTATATTGAAACCATACTTCATGAATAAACATGACTATTGTTTAAATACTAAAAATAATAGTAAAGCTGTAAGTGTTTACTATAAGCTAATCCGCCTTAATACGGATTTATAAAAAGTAAAAACTTGTGTTTAAACAAACACTAACGTGTCCATTGGTGGACGTTGAAACATAATAAAGTTTCATTTCATTCTGGAAATTACTCTTTTTCTTTTTAGTATCATGAAACAAATATTTCGAAACTGAAAAATGATATACACACATAAAAAATTAAGTATAACTTAAGTTATAAAAGTGGATTCATACCAATTATTGTAAAAAAATTATGTATTTTTAGCTTAGATTTATATTCGTTGTTTGGTGAGAATTAAAACATATAGTGCTAGTTTATTTTTATGCATTGACAAAGTAACTGGTTGACAGATTAAATTTTTTTAACGATTTCACAGAAAGGAAATATTTACGAGTAGTTATATTATTAGAATAAGGGAAATATCACGTACTACAAATACCGATAAATATATATGAAATGGATTTCGAATAATTAATTGTATTTTAAAAATCAATATGGATATTGTAGATGAATGTTTTCATATAACTCTAGAAAAACGCAACATGTTTGGCATTGATAGTTGTGACGTCAAGATTCGTGACGATGTTCTAAAAAAACTTGAATGGTTTGGAACAATGTTGAAAATTAACATGAATCGTGACGCATTTAGGGGCGTGGCTAATGCAATGACCGTTTTTGTGGGAATTTAAAATTGTAAATTTAAAAATATTTTTTATGCTGTTTTTTATACTAAGTAGCAAAAATTTTTTTTTACTGGACAGTATTTCATGGACCCCTTTTACTTTAAAAAGGTAAAAAAAACATGATATTTCCTTATATCAATACAAATTTACTTTCAGAACAACATTTAAGAAAAAACTGAATTGGTTGAAAAATTTGGATTTTTAAAATGCATTATTTTGATAACTATAAATCGAGGGTTAAGGGTCATAAGGGCGAAACTACAAAAACACAGTTTTGAGATAAATGATAAAACAAATTTCAAAAAATAATACTGTCTTTTAAGGGTAACAAATAAAGAAAATAAAAAATACAGTTAATAGAGCATAAAATCTTTTAGAGACAAAAATATGAAACTACGCTTTCGTCTATATGACCCTAACTTGCGCTTACATTAGTAAATTAACAAAATGATGTAAAAGGTGTTTTATTCTTCTGACTTTAAACAAAACGCTTCATATGTAGTTTCACACAAATTTATCTAGGTAACTACTTATCGGATGAGTTTCATCTTTTTGTCACTAACAGGATATTTTGTTTGGATATCAGATTAGTACTTAACACAAAACAGCATTTTTTGTAGTTTCGCCCTTATGACCCTGAGCCCCCGAAATATAGCATTATGTTCAAGACTAAGTATCTTAGTAAGGTACTTGG
>JAGVSM010004372.1:0-48174 GCA_022494885.1 Micrasema longulum | reverse complement strand
ACAGTAAATTTATCCTGCATTCTGGAAGAACAAATAATGGTCTTTGTGGCCTAGCTCTTAGTACATATAATTTAATGCGCTCTAAAATATTGATTTTTTTATTTGTGTAACGATACATTAATTAATAATCTTTCTTATTCAAAACGCGCCATTGCTCATTCAATAGTGATACCGGATTTGATTGTGAACGTTCATTAATGATTAACTACTCAATACTTTACCTATTACGGTACCTTTACCATAGATATCTGATTACAATCTACTTCGTCTATTTGAAGAAGAATCTCAGAATACTCTAACGCAGTCGGAGGCAATATATTTTAATTAGATTTTGTAATTTATATGAATTCAATAAAAGCGTTATTACGCTTTTTGTACGCGACTGAGATCACGATCGAAAAGTAAGGTGCGGATCTTGCAGTTTTTGATTAATTGAAAACAGAATCTTAAAACAATTAGTTATATCTTTTATTGATGTATACCGCCTTTTAAGTTTATTATTCTCTATCTTTATAAAAATAGCCATTATTACTATTACGGATAATTTATATAGCCCCATTTTCGTAATATAATACCACAAGAGTGCTTTGCAAAGTGCTTAATAATAATAATAAAAATTATGGATAACTTATATAACGCCATTTTCGTAATATAATACCTCAAGGGCGCTTTACAAAGTGATAATATAAAGATTAAAATTTAATTTTAACTTTTTAATTTAAGAAAAATAATGTACTTTTAAGTATTACTTTTCCACCACATGCTAAGAATTTATTCAAATGATTTAGAGAACAAGTGGGTTTTAAGTTTCTTCCGAAACATCACTTTACTCTCACAGTTTCGGACTTCTGCTGGGAGAGCATTCCATGCCGTAGGGCCTGCGACCGCAAATGCGCGTTCGCTGAATTTAGTGCGCTGTTTGCGTAGAGGTATAATAACTTTTTCTTTCGACGTAGATGTAGCTGATCTAAGCGTAAGACGTCTGTCAGCTAGTTCATCTGGAATGCAGAGTTCCCTTAGATATTCTGGAGACTTATACATAAGCCAACAGAGTTTGTATTCCACCCTCTGTGGAAAACGTATCCAGTGCAATTCCCGAAGTAGTGGAGTGATGTGACTGAATTTAGAGATTCCAAAAATAAGTCTCGCAGCGGCATTTAGTACAGCCTGTAGGCAAATCATTTTATTCATTGGTAGACCTGCGTAGATACCATTACAATCATCGACTCTAGACACTACAAACGCATTTATTAATTGACGGGCGGCATCAACTGGCAAATTTTTGCGTATGCATTTAATCTGTCTCAGCTGGTGAAAGCATGAACTTATCGTTCTACTAATTTGAGCGTCAAGAGAAAGGTCAGAATTAAGGATGACTCCATGAGCTTATATGGTTATTCATTTTAAATTTACTAAAAATTTAAGTATACCAATTTATTTTGTCATCAAATGCTACGGATTAATTCAAATGATTTTTTACGTCGAATAAGTCTTTCTAGGTTATTTTACCGACCGTCCATCGTCAGGGTCGATGTTATTTGTGGAGATAGATTTGTAACCCTAAGTACTAAGGTTTTTACTGTGTTGTTAAGGTTACACATCTATCTACACAAACAACATCAACCCTGATGATGAACGCTGTAATACGATCCGAAACGTTGGTAAATAGTACGCACGACACACGGCATAATAACCCAGAAAACGTAATGCGCATCTGAACGGCTGTGAAAATCTAAGAATGTTGATTTTACAAGTTATTCATATACTGTAGCATGAGTATGAATTATGATTTAGTTACTTTATTTGTCCTGAATAATCTTATCCCTAGACAAAAATAAATGTGTGATTCAATAAAAAAATAAAAACAAAAACAGAATCGATTGTTTAAAAAAATATAAACTATATGTCCAATAACCAAAACAAATTGTTACCAAACTGGGGTAAAAATTTGACGAATTTCGTCCATCTTTTAGACGGTTCCTAAAAAGATCATTGTTCCTAAAATAAACATTTAAATACTTATAAATACATTTTAAACAATACAACACTTTTAAATTTTTGTTATCTAGTTGGGATTTTAAAAAAAATATTTTATCTGTTCATTAAAACAATAATTAAATGATATTCTTGTCAAAAAAATTCAAGAATGTATCGTGACTTCTATTACAGTTGGTATTTATTTTTCATTATTAAAAGAGTTGTTTTCAACGGGCTAAAAGTAAATACATGTTCGAATCACAGATAGGCAAAAATAACCAGTAGGCCTACTCCTATGAGGCAAATCATTCCTTTGTCAGTATAATAAATTATTTTTATGTGGACCGTCACGTCCCAATGTGCTCCAAAAAAAAACATAAATCCGTCGAACCTTTTTTAAGTCAAACTTTACGTTTTAAACGTTTCGCGACTTAAGATAAATAAGGTACCTATTGTATTTGTTGATTCGGACGGTTGGGTTTAAAAGCACTTGACTGACCTGTTTTTAGCTGCAGCAGCTCTGTCTCTCTGTCTCCTGTTCTTGAACCAGTTCCCCACCTGCGTAGGCGTCAGTCCAGTGGCTTGCGCCAGCTCCCTCTTCTTGGTCGGGTTCGGGTATGGATCCTGCAGATACCACTCTCTCAGGAGACTTCTCGTCCTCTCCTTGAAGCAGTGCGTCTTCTGTTCGCCGTCCCAGATCGTCCTGGGAAGAGGGAATTTCTTCCGGACTCTGTATTTGTCGACGGGGCCCAGCGGCCTGCCTCGGAGGCGCTCCGCTTCCTGATAGTGAGCTTCTAACCACATGGCTTGGAGTTTCCCGTGGGAGTCTTTTGTGAAGCGGTGGTGTTCAAGAATCGCGTAAAGGTCTCTGAAATTCCCGCTGTGGAACGACACTATCGCTCTGGCTCTCAGCACCGCTTCGCTCCTGTCCAGCTCCGCGACGTTCGGGTGGGCCACGGGGAGCGACCAGAGGAACCTCGCTAGTCTTTCTATGTCTCCGGATTCCTCGAGGGTTTCGCAGACCGTGGCGACTTGGGCGACCGTGAAGCTGAGCGTGGGCAGCGGGAGGGCGCCGCCCAGCCCTCCCGCGCCCGCCACCAGCCCGCCCGCCCAGGGCGCCCAGCTCAGCACGCCTTCCTTGAAGGAAGCTATCTCCCGGCCGACACACTCCACGTCGGAGGAGTCCGCCGCCCTGCGGAGGGCCACTGTTTCGAAACACCCAGCCCGGACTCAAGGCCGGCTGGAGCAACTGATCCTCCGAACCATAAATCACAATCTCTAACTTCCCCAGAACGTTCCACGAGTATCTAACTTTAGCGCAAAATTTTGGACAAGACACGAATAAAATCTACGGCAACGATTGCGCAAATTAATATAAAATTCGAGTCAAATTCAAATTTGTTCCTTGCTAAACACACAACCGTTTAATTTATGCAAATAGACCACAGTTAAAATTCATCCAACTAATTGAAGAAATTTAAAGTATGTAGGTACCCCTAAAATGTCAAATTTAAAATTTTCCAGACATTTGAGATTTTCCGAAATGCCTTAAAAAATCTCTTTTAGTTTGAAATGATCATTTTCAATCCTCAAAAGTAACTAGTCTTCTCGACATACATTGATGATGACATCAGTATTGATTGGGTATAATTGGCATATCTATTTCGCGAGGTATCACTGCTGGCGACGATCCTGCTCGGATATGATCTGCCAGGGGCACGGAGGGAGGGTAGAGTGTCCGGGCCGACCGTCGGGGCCGCGGTGTAGCGCGCTACTGGCGCCCGCGCGGGCGGAGGCACACAACCCCCCCTCCGATGGGGCGGGCCACGCCCGTGGAGGAGATACCAGGGCTGACAAAAACCAAACTATTATAATTTTTCTAAACGATTTTTAGCATATACGAGTAATTTTTTAACTTATTTAATCTAACGGTCCTCGTATATATGGATATAAAATATTATGAATAAAAATATATTTTGGCATCTGATGCGTAAGACTACTCGTCTTAACTTCATCAGTGAAAAATTAAAGTTACTACAAATTACAGTTTCGCTTTCGTAACTGTATCTATTTACCCCCGTACACTCCTCTTAATTTGTATTAATGTCACTCCTTTATATTTTTTCTACTCAATTTCACCTTCTGCCTATTACTACTTTAAATCAATTTTTATTAGTTTGCTAATAAAATCGTATTAGATAAAAAAATAATTTCTAACAATAACAACCCCTTGACTTTTGTAAGCTAATGTAACATAATATTTTTAATTTGTTTTTAAAAAAAGTCTCTGAGATTTGTCCATTTTTGTTTTAATTAAATGTGATAATCTTATTGATATTAACTGTCCCAGAATGAGTATGCTAACTCATGTGAGTAAAATTATGTACTGTACATTTTAAATTTTGAAATAAAGAAAATAAAAATATGAGTGTCTTTATTGTTTATTTTTCATCATGAACACTTGACAAATTCACTGCTCTGCCTAGTGAGTGCTTTTTTTATTGAAATCATTAGATAAGTTGCTATAATTTCATTAATTTGTGCCCTTTGTAGCTGCAAGACAATTGTTTATCTAGCTTCCATGTGTAAATGTCTTTAACAACTAAATTATTTCATACATAAAATTCGTAAATAGGGTCTAGAATTCGTGTTGTATATCAAGCTCTTTTTGTGAACAATTATTAAAAAACACTAAAAAGCCAATTATTAAAATAATGTAAAAAGGTTTCATTCCGTTATACGCTCTGATACTGCAAGATGTATTATGATAATTTTCTATTTGACAGTGTTTTTAGTGTGGCCAAATGTTTGTAGACAGGCTGTATTTCCTCAATAGGGAGTTATTTAGATCAAAATTTGTTGCAACAGAGAGGGAAAACATTATTATAGGGGAATAATCAAACCAGTAAATGTTAGGTGGTAAGCACTTTAAATGCCTATACCCTTGTTAAAAATGTTTTCCACTCTTTCTTCTTCTTTGGATGCGTTGTCGGGTTTTCCCCTCGACGTTGGCGATCACTGCAGCGAAAGCATTTCTTTACTGGGCCACGATTGTATTCCGCAGCCAGAACGACTGCTTACTGATGTACTTGCTGTAGTGTTTTTTGGGAAATATGACCTTATTGGTTTTTCCGTTGCCTTCTCTGGTGGATTTTTTTGTCGGGATTACCTTCCCTTAGCTAGTTGGTTCTGGTTTGGAGACGCCAGAAATTTGCCTTTCATCCTCTCGTTATCTGCTGTGATCACACCGTTGAGTGTGATCGCATAGGTTCACGACGTGGACGCTAACGAGTTGGATTAGTTAGTAAGGTTGCCGGTGGAATGCAACCGAGCGTTCGCAGCATTTCAAAGAATCTCACCCTTCAGCAAGATGTGATTCACTGTGAGCTTACTGATAGTTTAAACCCCTTATTATTTCCTTATTTAACATATTACAACAGACATGAAGAACATTTTAAAAAATGGCAACATAGATGTCTAGGCATCTACAGGGCTTGTGACCTGTCAATGGCTGGTTTAAGTGGCCACTTTACACAGTGTGTAACATTCACCATTCTGCCCATATTTAAACATCTATATTCCTTCAATTCTTTCATCTGCCCTGTAAATGCCTAGACATCTATATGGCCTTTTTTTATGTTCTTCATCTCTGTTGTAATATGTTAATGTTAACAGCTCCCCAGGGAGTTGAATCCGGTCCTTGTCTACAAAAATTTGGACAAACTGAAAATACTGTTGATTTCCTTTTTTGTTGCAACCAATTTAGATTTTTTTAAATACATTTAAAAATCAATAATTAAGGTAATTAATTTGGTAATGTATCCAAAATAAAACAAGTTTATTGGATTATAATTCTACTTTATTTTTTATAAAATATACAAAGGGTATATTGTGACGCGTTTCGTCTTATTACGACATTTTCAAACAAACTGATTGAAAACAAACTGATTGAATCAAACAAACTAATTGAAAAAAAAAGAGTTTTATTTTGGATACATTACCAAATTAAATATGGAATTCTACCAATTGTCTGCATACACAATAAATAAATTAAGGTATTGATTTCCTTCTGCCAACCCTGACTTGTTATTTATTCCATGATCCAACTTTAACAACTGTTTCACGTCCCGCACCGCCCTTGTTTCAGGCTCCTCCCCCTCGCTCTGATTGGTCCTGCACACACCCGTGTCCATAGCAACTGAAACTGACACCCAATCAATGACCGTCCCCAGTTCTCCGACACTGCACATCCCCCTCTGATACACTTTTATCATTATATTTCTCTCGCTCTGCGCGCGCAGCAAGCTTGATGACAGTTCGGATCACAATATTATAATGGCTGTATTTTTGTATTGGGATTTAGAATGACGTTTGTGTGTTATTACCTATGACGCCTTGTCTTGTTGCGTCTCTTTTCCCCTTGTTTCGTTGTCTGGGCGACGTTTTGTTCGGGCGGCCGAGGGGAGGGCGCTGTACAATGTAACAAAATGTTCCCACAGATTGTAAAGAGGAAATTATTTTTTTAATAATGTACGTCTCATTATTGGATTCCAATATTGGAAGCACTCGGTTACGAGAAAATTCGAATTTTCTATGAAACCTTCCATAATTAGGTACGCCTTTGTTCAAATTGCTTCAGTCATCCCGTCCTAGTACCTACTTTGATAGGTTATTTTTGTACATTAAATTATTTGCAAGTTTGTCGTGATTGTAGAACAAAGACCCATGTGATTTTTTTCTATTTGACACGAGAGCGGCTTAAAATATTTTTTGGGACTGTCGCAACTAGAAAAGTAATCACTACTCCCTTTCCGCACCTAATGATGCATATGGCACTGCATTGGTACACCAAACGCAGTGTTTCTTAATCATTTTTGTTACATGAAGGTAAGATGATCAGTCTTACGCTTCATGTACCAGTCCAGGGACTATGAAATATTCTAGTCTAAAAACACTTCTTTAAATAAATATTTCATGTTAACCATGTCGGGAATCGAACCCGAGACCTCTTGCATGGGAGGCTAACGCGCTGACCATTACACCACGAGGCCGATAGGGATAAGTAATTTGTATTTGTATAGATAAATTTAGGATAGATATAATATATGTACCCAAAAGCTGAAATGCTGGAAGTCACATTTGGTAAATTGTCCAGAAGAGAAGTTGTAAAACTGTTTCAAATGTATCTCTCGAAGTAAAAACACAATTTATTGCTGTTTTTTTGGATTTATATGCTTTTCATAAGAATATTTAAGAAAAAAACATTTAAAGTATGGACTATCTAATAACTATGGGACTTCAATGTTTTTTGTTCTAACCCCCCGGCCCGCGCCCTAATTGCTCCTCGGACTTTATAAAAAGTCATGTAGAATATTGAATGAAAAACAGTGTACCTATTTTTCAAATTTTATTTAGGCAAAAACATTCAATTACGTGCCATTAATTAAAACATTAATTATTTATGAAAATAACAGGAAAGTATTTTTTTAATTATTTTTTTTATTTATTTAATTTTACAATACGCCCAAGGGGCATTCACAAAAAATATACAGGTAAGTACAAACATAGTAAGTAATAATTTAAAAATAAACATTGCTTTTTTGTATACATGTAGAAACAATAAAAAGCATACTGCTATGCAAAATAAAAAGTGAAACTTTGCATAGTAAAAAGAACAAAATATATCTGGATATAATAAAAGTAATTGAATTAAAAAGCAAATCGTAAAGAATTTAAACAAAAAAATACATACATTTACATATACTTATACGTATAAAAAAATGGTATTAACAAATTATTGTTAAAAACAAAAAATAAAAATTAGTTTACAGTAAGTATATATAAGATAATAACATAATATCTGGTACACAAAAATATTTGATACATTAATTTCAGAAAAAGATAATAATAAATAATAATACACATCAAAAACAGAGAAAAAATTGTATGAAAAGGAAAGTTTTATTACGACATTTACGACATGATATTAATAGCAATGAAACAGTAATTTAAGAAAACATTATGTAAAAAAAAGGCAAGTAAAATATTGAAATTCACGGCAAAAGAAATGACATAATGGTTAAGTATGGTTGATTATGACAATAAGACTTAATCTTGTGTACAATCCCTCGCTGCGTCAGAGGTAGTTTGTTATAAAAATTGTGGAATTTATTTGGTACTCACTGCTTTAATACCAGCAAACCGTTGAATTTCCTTGAAAACATGAGTATTATTACTGCACTACTGGTGTTTTAGAACAAGCTATTTCAGTGGTATACCTGAGGACTGAGGACTCCAATGTTTTTAGCATTAACAGAATCTGAATATACAAAAAAAATATCTATAAAGTGAGCCTAGCGCCCAGCCCGTTCTCAGTGAACGATAAAACTAGCCGATTACCTCAGCTTATAACTCCATACAAAAAAGTACATTATACATTCTTATGTGTGCTCTAGAAATAATACTGTATATACCAGTGGCGAATGGTGATTTTATTTACAGGTAAGCTATAAAAAAAACACATATTCGTACCTACATGGAGGTACATAAAATAATGTAAGTAAAATATACCTAAAATAAATTGATCTTTTTTTATGGTTCTGTGTGATACAACAACTCTCATCCATGAAATCAACTCAAACGATGTAACTTCGTGATATATTATATTATATAGATATATTATCCATTACTTTAATATATAATTCATTAAAAAATAAATAAATAAATACCACTACGAATTCAGTCGATATTAGGTATTCAATTGAAGTGTCAACTGACCGAATTGTTCTGGAAATTAAGAGCGCCATATGTTCTGCAATATGACGCATGAAAGTAATTATGGTCTTATGTCAAAAGAACCATCTCAAAGAAAAATAGCCCTTCAGAAATTATGTTTGAAATACTGTTTTCCAAATAAAGAATCTTCAAATAATTTGTATAATCTGCAAGTTTAATCTATGAGAAAAAACCCGCACTGGGGTTAAGACATTCCAAATGAAGTATACTTATTTTTTTGAAAAAATAAGCTGGAATAATTGGCTAGTTTCTTAGCTCACCTCGAGCGCTGGGCGCGCTTTAATAAAATTTATATTTATATTTGGATCAAAATACAAACAGTCGAAATTATTAAAAATAAATATTAATTATTTATTTGTTTTTCTGTAAATAAAGTTACAATAAAACATCATTATGGTTAGTCAAATTTAATGCTGCACATAATCGCTTCTATATACGGTTCGCCGCTGGTATATACGTGCATCTCATTTATAAATAATTTTATATGTATTATGTCTTAAATTTAAATTTAGGAAAGTATTGTATACAATTCAATTAATTTGTCTACGCTTAAGTAATAATATTTTTTTCTGCATAATAAAAATACCAACTTTTTAAAACAAATAAGTATTGTCAATGATATTCTCATTTAAAATGGCATTTAATTAGTCGAATATAGATGCTAAATTAATCGAAGCATCCATTAGTTATAAGAACCTAATGTGTTTATAAAAAATTCAAGGTGCAAGTTTCAATAACGGTTATACAGTGGGTAATTAAAGAGAATGGATAAAGGTCATGATTTTTTGCTAAAATAGTGTGCGTAAATAATAATAAAAAATATTTTATTTCACATCTAAAGATACACATTAAAGACACCATTGGTAGTCCACGGATTTTCAATAAATAAATATTTAACATCTTACAACACAGGTGGAGATCATTTTAGAGAAGGGAATATGGAAGTCTTAATTGAACACCTTATGGACACTGGCAACATTGAATCCCAGGTCCAAATCTATTAACATAACAAGGCACCAAGCGCGGCGAAACGGAAACGCAAATCAGACTCTCTCCGATCAGCAATGGGCCCGTATTCTAATGAACAACAACAGCAAACCATACCACTGTTTCCCCGCAGGGATGGGCAGAGAGGAGAAAACGCCATATTACTCTGTCTCTGCATACAGACCTCGCTTCCGCTACATTCATACATCTTTTCATGCACGCACGCAGATTATTCCTACTCTTGACATGTCCATCCTCAAGCATATGATGGACTTGACCGTGCCACGTCTTTCTCGGTCTTCCTCGTTTTCTGCATCTTTCAACCATTTGCATCGTAGATTCTTTTAGTCGTTCTTTCGCTGTCCATTCGCTCTACATGTCCAAACCAACGCAGCACCGAACACTCCTCTAGTGGAACGGAAGGCCTGTCGACTACTGCCAACAGGCCGGCTTCTCCTGAAGAGTTTTGAGTGGTTTCCTCTCCACATAAGCAAATGCTGAGAAGTTCCTGATTGGCCCACATTAGTATATCCCTCCTGATCCCAACAGTTTGGATAAATTTAAAGAAATTTAATTGCAGAAAAATCCACTTTTGAAATATAAACCTTGTATATTATAAGTAAGGTAAATAATAAAGCAACTTCTATATAAAAAAATATAAAAAAACCAACGCAGCACCCCTTTCTTGATTCTGTCGATAATGCATGTCTCAGCCTTACACAGTTCAAGGATCTCGACATTTGCGCACCTATGATACATCGTTTTATCACACGTTCGCCCGGGGAATCGCATTTCGACAGCATTTAACCTTCTTTCATTTTTTCCAATTCCATACTTCGCTCCCATACATTAGAGTTGGCAGTCAAAATTTATTTTCGATTTTGTCTACAAAGTAAAATTAAGTTTTCTGTATGAAAAATGTTCAATTACAGGTAACTGATAAGGATACTTTAAATTTTCATACAAATATACACATTTTCTTACATTTTCATACATTTCGTACAAATATCGATTTTAATTTATACCGACTTGTATTAATGAAGAATACATATGTATCTATTAATGAAGAAAGCCTTTGTAATCGCGGCCCAGGTTGCAATCCTGAATAATGATTATATTGCATTTCAAAAATCTTTAAAAAAAAAAATATTTGCCCGATGCAACGAGGCGGAGCCGAGTTGTTATAATATATCTTAAATCTTAAAAATACATTTGAATTAATGCCAATTTACAATTTATTTATGTGTGAGCTACCTAAACTTTATAATTTAAACCAAGAAAAATAAAAACATGTATTTTTGTCTGCAGATATAAATTTTTCATCGCCCCTTTGTAAACGAGGTTTGCTCCACAATATTGTCAATCGATAGGCTCCCTTTCTAGCCTCACCCTTTCCAGGTGGCTCCTGTTTCATCCCCCAAGACCTTGAAGGTTGTATACTGTACAAACCTACCCTTAGAAAACTGAAACCGTTTCATTTTCAGCAATACAAGTCGTTTTATATTTGGCTCAGCTCAAAGCTTTTTACTGTCAATTCGATATGAATATGGTCTATTTACGCGTTACCCGATAAATGTGTTTATTGATTGCGTGTCATATTTAGCAAATACTGCATTGCAATCAACAATTCGGAATAATAGTAAATATCGTCTAACCGTATCCGCACCTGATTGTGCATAAGGCACTGCATTTTTTAATATCTTTTTTGCATTTACAATAGGTTCAATTAGTTACAAATACACAAAAAAACTATTACATTAACACAAAAAAAAATCCCACAAAGGCATAGCCTGTGTGTGGATATACATTTTATTTTTAATCGAAATAAAGGCGACCGAAAGAATACAATAGATATTTGTAAGTTAAAAAATGAGTAGTGATATTAGAACACTTTTTTGTCACTAAAAATGAGAAACCTTTAGTGATAGTATATTCTATTCATCAAAAAAGGAAGGTATTTAAATCTGTTTTTTTTATTCATAATTTTTACAAAAAATTAAATCGAAATATATTCAAATAATTCATAGCTAATATATTATCTGTATGAAATGCATTGAACAGTTTTGAAGCTATAAAAAATGAGTTTCTTTGCCTGAGTCTAAATTTACAATAAGGGATTTCTTTGACTCTATTAATATTTTAAAGAAATACATGTTGGCGCATAAAAACGAAATTTTAGACAATAGCTTGCAATAGATTTCTCGTAGCTTCCTGTAATGATTGGTTGGAGAGAAAAGATGATTTTTTGTGAAGTATAATTTTAATAATTAATTTTTGTACGGTTTCTAAAGGCTTAATATAATTATTATTGGCTCCTCCCCATCCAATTATTCCATAAAAAGGAAAAGACTGTACAAGAGCATGATAAACCATTTTGCTAGTGTTTGGATGAACATAACTAGTAAAACGTTTGAAAACATAGGTCAAATATCTTAATTTCATAACTTTAAAAAAAATATGATTGGTCCATTTGAGTTGACAGTCTAACGTTACTTTCAAATATTTGATCGACTTTTCAGTTTTAATTTTTTCGCAGTTATAACATATATCAAGGTTACAGTATTTATTATAGAACATAATGTTAGGGTCAGAAGAATTGCTAAGTAATTGCTAAAGTAAATGCACCGTATCTCGGTCATCTGTTGCAGGGAGGTAAATAAATCATACTGTTCTAGTGCCAGTCCAGAAACAATGAAATATTGCAGTGTAAAACCATTTTTTACATTAATATTTCAAATCCTTCTTCCCGGGAATCTGCCCGGGACCTCAAGTATAGAAGGCGAATGCTCCAATCACCACACTAGGAGGCGGGCTTATCTTTACTCGATTTCTTTTATCAGGATTTTTACCTGAGCGCAAAAAACGCGCGTCCAGGATTCTGGTTACTTCACACACATTACTAAAATTATATATTAAAGCATAAAACCTTTTATATTTATAATAATATAATATAATCTATTAATAACCTTTTATATAATATTAATATCTGAATCGACTCCATGTTCTCGGCAATAACTATTCCGACTTGCTGATATTTTTCACTTAAAGTATAGCTTATATAAATTAACTATATTTAATCATTTCAAAGATGATGAACGGTAATTGTAATTTTTTAGATTATAGTGATTTCTATGTTTACTTTTATATGGGTACTATTTACGTGTATACTTATTTTTTTAAATTACTTTAATTGTCATTTTTAATACTATTTTTTAATTTTTATGAAACAAAATAATTTTATTGTATTTAATATACTTTTATTTTGTACCTTTTAAAGAAAAATATATATAAATTATTTTCCTTTTAAAATTTTATTTGCACACATTATTTAATTATTTTTTTTATGTCTTAATATGTTTTTGTTACAAAACTGCTGTGTTAAATATAAAGTATTTATGTAAAATAATACTTTTATATTTAATTTTTATGTTTTTGACATTATATTGAAATGTTTTATATTTTTTTTAATATGTATATTTTAAAGGTAAAAGGCACTGCGTGCCGTGTATATTATTAATAAAAAAATAAATATTTAAAGCATTAACTTTGTGGTCAAACATTTTACTAAATGTTATCAAATATTTGTATATAACCACTTACCGACTTTTCTATGTCTACCGGTTTCGAGACGTACCCGTTTCTTCGTCAGGACACTAATTGAATCACTAAGATCACCCCCTCCCTCCATCTCCTCTCCCTTTTTTTAACTATTTCTCAAACAACATAAAATATTTTTATGATTTATTCAACCACTATGGTAAAGGTGTATAGTGGGTTTTGCATGTTGGTTTGCATGTTGGCTTAGTTAGTGTCCTGACGAAGAGACGGGCACGTCTCGAAACCGGTAGACATAGAAAAGTCGGTAGGTAAGTGGTTAAATACAAATATTCAATAACATTTAGTAAAAACCTTTTAATTGACAAAAATATCCTGACTCGGTTAAGCCAAATCATCGAAAGGGTCGAGAGTTTCAAATACCTGGGTGGTATTATGAATCTTATCTACCCTCTAGAAAGTGGTTGATTTGGGGATTTTCATTTTTTAAATACGACGACACTTTACTTCACAAAATGACTACATCGTCATCATTCCATATCTGCACCTAATGGTGCAAAAGGCACTGCATTGGTACTGCACTGCACTAATCGCAGCGTATCTGAATCATTTTTTTGTCACATGAAGGTAATATGATCAGTATTACGCCTTAGGTACCAGTCCAGGGACTTGAAATATTTTAGTGTGAAAACACCTTATCAAATAAATATTTCATATTAACCCTGTCGGGAATAGAATCCGAGACCTCTTGCTTGGTAGGCAAATGCGCTGACCATCACACCACGAGCCGAAAATGGCTACACTGATTATTAAACGTGAATTCAACCTAATTAAGGTCGCAATAATGGTATAAATAAAAAACATCGTATTTAGATTCACGTGTTCGTATTTGTTTAACGTTCAATCATCAGTGTGGCTATAAACGAAGTAAAGTTTAGGTGCATGAAAAAAATAAAATTCCCCAAATTAACCACTCTCTAGGGGTTAGAGTAGATTCAGAATACCACCACTGAGGTGCTATTCTGAACCGCTGTCGCGGCCGTAGAAAATACTTTTATCTCGTGTATTTTGTAAATTAATACACGAGATAAAAGTGTTTTTTACTGCCGCGAGAGCGTTTGGAATATCACTCCTTGGAGACGGAAAATGGCTGCTTTCAAAAAGAACTGGGATTGCGGCGCCACATTCAACAGTATGAAGGCTGTATGCAGATCAGATATTTACTCAGTGAAAACCAAACGCCACCTTTATAACGCCTGACGCGCTGACCATTATACCACGAGGCTACCATTTTTATTTTTACTATAAAAAGTCATGCTTACTTTAATAAAATTCTGAGACCCAGCAATAATATTGTGATAAATAAAAAAAGAAAAAAAAGTAGAAGCTAAAGGTGCCTTTTACATATTATTACAATGGAAACGGGAAGTTTTTATAAACGGCGCCATATTATGTTTCTGACAGATATTGCATTTAATGAGTGTCAGAAAATGTGCGGTGTCAACCATTGGTATGTAATTTATTTCGATTTCGAAAATATAAATAAATAAGTTGCCATAAAAATAGTACATTCCTACATCCAGCTAAAGTTTTTTACAAATATAACAGTGGAACACAGAGAATTCAACGCTTCGAACCTCGTTTTATTGGCCCTACGGGCCTTAGTTTTCGGCTCTACTCGCCTCGGTTAATTAAGATCTCGGCTATCTAGAAGTATCATCCTTTTGAGCCTCACTTTTGTTTGTTGCTCGGAGCAATATACATTTAATAATTAATAATCTCTCACTCAAAATAATGCTACAAAAACAAAAATAAAATATTGGCTGGTAAGCGATCAAAATTAAAAAGAAAACAATACGCAATTTAAATGGATATCAGTCAGCTGTGGCCGACTTTTACATTCAATTTTAGCAGACGAATCACTAATAAAATCACAAATAACTATCGACATGCTAATAAGCGACGTGATAACAATTTCTCAACATGGTTGTTTGTCGTATTTGCGATCACAATGCAACATTCGTGAGCATCTAATATGAAATGTCAAAATATTTACGTTTCGCTACGTTTAATCCTCTTGCATAATCACATGTTTTAATTTCACTGGTAAAAATATTACAAAACTGCCATTTTTATTTATTTATTATATTTATTAACCATGCTATTTATTGCATTTTGCCGGCGGTTAGTATGCCAAATGTCAAAAAAAGCAGTCGCGATAGTAATTGTAATTTATTTTAACTTTTTTGTATTAGATACTCCTTTTTTTGCAAATGCATTATATAGTATTATTTTTTATAGTAAACGCCGATTTTTTGTCAGTGAACTGTATTTATTTATGAGGAAAACCAAAAACAAACCGACACGAGCGTTGACTTAGAGATTACACACGCGTAGATTTATGACTGCAATAACTTTAGCATGTTCATTATTGTTCATTGTCATCGGTCAAATGCTTAGCATGTTTTTAAGCACGTTGGTGGTTATTTTTGATTGAATTACTGATTAAGATTAATTACCACGATAATAAGACTCAAATTCCTGTGCGTAAATATGGGGGACTGATGCAATCAATCAATTCTAGAGTATTAATATTATAGATATTGTTACGTACTAGGAATCAAATATAAAATGTTATTTTAAAAAAGGAAAGAAGAGCACTGAAAGTAGGTTGAGGGTAAATAAATAAAATGGAGGAGAGTAAGAGAGATTATGATAATATAATTAACCGTTTCGGAAATCGCTAATAAATAAGATAAACATAAATTATGTCTGTTTTTTTTTCAAATTTTAAACAAGCAACAATAGAAGAAAAAAGATAAACATTTATATGTGTGTTTTAAAACTTTTTTTAACTCTTGTGTGGCTGTGATGTCACACTAGTCTAAATACGATACAAGACTTAAATATCTCTCTTTTTTTTAAATGATGAAGTTGTGTTTTTTTTAAATCTTTAAATGGACATTTTTACACCGGATTCGGAAACTTAAATTTGTATAACTAAGCTGGATTATTATAATACAAAAATATTTATCCTTGCTAAGCGAAGAATTAAAGTTACTTCAATACAGCAATAAATCCGCGAAAGACAGAGCACGAAGATAAAACTTATTACAAGCAAGACAGAGACGCTGTTTTGTGGCCGATTCAGAAACAGATTCCGTCGGTTATAGGCAATTATGGGGGGACACGCAAGTGAGATGACTGGTTTATTTATGATTTTTTTTGTTATTACATGGCTAAAGGGATTTATTAAACAGCGTCTCTATGTTTTTTTTCTCCAAATATCGAAACTTTAGAACATTCCGTCTTTTGCTTGTAGTAACAAGATGTTACATCACAACGCGCAAAGGAATTATTTACCACAGTCTTTTGAGAGTTTAACAAAAAAAATTCGTATTTAAAATATCTACCTAAATTTAGTAACTAATTAAGTTAAATTTAGAGCAGCTACGATGAAAAACGGAGTTTAGAACTTTTTTTTTATAACAATGGATTACAAAAATAATGCACCTGTCGTGTTGATTTAACGGAATAATTTATAAAAATGTGTTCTAAGAGATGGGGACTTGATCAAATAAGAACAGAAAATCTCTTTTGTATATAAATAAAATTGTGCACTACCCCTGACCGAAGTATTTTAAGATGACAGCAGATGATTTGGATCGCTCGCAGTCTAAGACTGACACACCACGTTGAACTTAAGTAAATAAACACAAATAATAATCCACACAAACTAATCGACCCACCCTCCTAAAAAAGCTACCCCAAGCTTTTACCAAAGTATAAAAATGCACCAGGGAGCTCATTTAGAGAATTTCGTTAATTCACTTTAACATTTTTCATCGTCAATCCCTTTCTGTTACTAATGGTGCATAGGGCACTGCATTGGTAACCAACAGCAGCGTTTTTTTGTGATTAGAACTAGACAAAATGCGCTATATTTTTGTCACCTTTCTCAAATAAACTACCTTTGTTACTAACCTGTTTACCGCGTATACATGGGCGTATAGATGGGCGTTTCGGTCATTTAAAAGAAGTAGCAGCTACCGTTTCACAAATTAAACTGTTTTAACAACTACTAAACAAAACAACTAACAAAAACATTTTTTTACATAACAGTTCCGTTTTTTATTTATTTATTAATTTACACGCCCTACGGGCTTTTACATATATTAGAAATTACATTCAAGTGCAGCAGTAAAACATAAGTATGTAAATTTAGTTAAAATTAAAGATAACATAAGAAAAGCTAAAAGATAGAATAATCAGTAAAAATCAGGAAATGTACCAACATAGGTATAGGGTACATAGAAAAATATTTAGTAATTTTACATATGAAAACATACACACATACATATACATACATATAAGTTTATACATTATTATAGAGATACATGAGAAAAAAAATAGTAAATAAAGAACAATATTAAGAAATTTTATACAAATTAATTTATAACCTTTTGAATACTTAACCTATATTTATATAAAGACAGACGAAATATATTAACTTCACCATACTCGTTACCTAGCCGGTGTAGTCTAGGTATTGGTGAATTGTAATAATAATTGTGACTGCCAGGAGATTAAAAAAATATCGTTAGCTGCCGATTTTTTCGAACTGGTACTTTTAAGCTGATAACACTAGTTAATTCCGGGACGTCCAATACGCCATTTGCTATTTTATATAACTTTAATAAATCATTTATAATTCTTCTTTTACAAAGAGTTGACATATTTAATGCACATAATAAATTATCGTAATTAATATTTTCAGTGGGTATGTTAAGTTTGTAATTGATGAATCTAAGTAATTTACGTTGTACTCTTTCTAATTTTAAAATATTAACATTGTAATAAGGTGACCAAATTGTTGAATTGAATTCTAAATTACTTCTAACCAAGGCGGTAAATAGCACTTTGAGGGTAGTGATGGAATTAAAATCCTTTACAGTTCGCTGCAAATATCCGAGACCTTTCATTGCCTTATTAGTGATGGCATCGATAGCACCGTAGGTATACAGAATACAGACTGAATGAATATATATCTTATATCACCAATATTAACTTACATCCCCAAATAAATATTATTCAGTATACTATGCTAATGGTTTGTAAAAGCACTATTCGCATTATTATTTGTTAAAGACAGGTAGCCTTTGCTGGTTCACCCATATGCATCTCGTGTACTGCGTTTTTGTCAGCATTCAACTTCCTTCAAAAAAGTATCCCACCGGTTTTTGCACTGGTTGACCGAAAGGGAATAAACTAGTGATGAAACGGATAGTGGTTTAGCCGGATACCAAATATTCGGCGAGTTCTTAAGCCGGATAGCCGAATATCTGGCCACCAGATATCGATTTTCTCTCATAGTTAAAAACAAAAAATTTAATTTATTTATTTTTATTTAACTTTTTGTACATAATTTTATTTGCACATTGGCGGGCTTATTGCCAAATGGCAATTTCTTCCAACCAACCAATAAAATAAAAGTTTTATTTTTAAAATTCAAGTTACAGAACATATTTAATAGAAAAAAAAGATTAAAAAGTTAATAATATATAAAAATAGAAATAAACGTATTTGTTTATAAATTACCTTAAATCAAAACTATTACTCAATGGGAAAATGGAAAAAAGAGGAAAGAGGAAAAAGGAAAGGAGGAGAGATTAAGGAAGAGAAAGGAGATGTTTGAAAAATGATGTGATAATGGGCATGAAATAAAAAGGGGGTTGAAATATTTTCACAATCAGATAATTCTATAAACAAATTTTATAGCGACACAATCAGGAACGACACATTCCTGTGAACTTGCCCCGACTTTAGAAAATCCGTGTTGAGTCGGGGCACTTGTAATGCATTCATAAACATACATACACACATATACACATATATATTTGCATTTACATATTATATTTTATACATACATATTAAATTTATACACAACAATAATACTTTATACATTATACCACTTATTACATTTTTATTACATTATATAGCAGTGATCCATTTTCGTTTGAGCAAACCAATTACTCAAACCCGATTAGAATTTTGAAAATGACTCAGACTCCTTTGTCATCTGAACCAGTAAATTAAAGATCCTCGGACCTACCACAAAAAAATACCTCTTATTGAATTGCGTATCAATATAGTATATAAGTGTATTAATTAAATAATTATAATAGTGTTGGTTAGTTTCATCCATCGCGCTTTATTTTGTTCACCCAGAAAATTGTAATAAAAAAAATGTTTTTGATGAACATTCTTTATTTGCGAATTACATTCTTATTTAAGAGTGTATACTGAACACTAACGAACGATTTTATGCAACTATGTCAATTTTTCGAATAATAAGGGTTATTTCCTAAATACAGTTGGTATCAATTAATCGTTTTAGTGGCGTTTATTTCATGATTTTTTTGCAGTTCCGGTATCCGCCGGATACTAAGCTACTATTCAGTATCCGGCCTGATAGTAAAATTAAGCCGGATACCGGATAGTTACCGAATATCCGTTTCACCTCTTGGATAAACACCAGGGCTTTGCAATTTCCAATCTGAAACGACCATGCTGGAAAGGAAGTTTTTTTTGGGATTGTGGTGGAATTACGTAAGACGGAATATTCCAATACCGACTTTTTTTAAATACACGTACCTTCTTTATTTAATTTATGTAAAAAAATCTTGTCTTCCATTATTCTGATAATTAATATTCCTAAAATTATAAATAAAATCACAAAATATTTAGTGTTTTAAAATCAATATTTCATATTAATCTTGGCGGTAATTAAACCCCGGACCTCAGTCAAGGTATGCGAACATTTAAAAAAATATATTTTGAATTTCATCGAATTTTCTACGCATATTAAGGACAGCTGTGATACACCGAACACCTTCACTCCGCTATATAACGGACAAGGAAAGTAATGATTTAACCCCTTAACTTCTAGTTGGTTACGCTAGTAGGCGAGACTAATCGGAAACAAGAGACATTTGCATATAAAGGGTTATCTAATTGTTTTATAACCGGGGCGAATTGACTCAAATGCGGTCTAATATCAAGGCAACATGAATTATCGTGTAGTTTGACAGATATCTCAAAAATGGTGGAGAACATACTTACGAAAGGAATACGGTAGCCTAATGGAAACGCTTGTCAAAGACATTTACAAACTCACTAGCATTCTCCCATTTTGGTAATACCGTATTATAAGATTGCAAAAACGGTGCATCAACCACCGTCCACCAGTATAATACGCGACAGAGTCAAAATATTCACGTACCTGCAGCTCAATCACAAATAACTACAAACGTGCTTAAAAACATGCTAAGCATTTGAGCGATCACAATGAACAATAATGAACATGCTGAAGTTATCGCAGTCATGAGTCCACGCGTGTATATCTCTAAGTCAACGCTCGTGTTGGTTTGTTTTTTTGTTTTCCTCGTAAATAAATACAGTTCACTAGCGAAAAATCAGCGTTTACTTTAAAAAATAATACCAAAAATTTGCAAAATAGTAAGGAGTATCCAATACAAAAAAGTTAAAATTAAATTACAATTACTATGGAGACTGCATTTCTTAACATTTGGCTTACCAGCCTCCGGCTAAATGCAATAAATAGCATGAAATTAAAAAAAATAAAAATAAAATAAAAACAGTACTTTTGGAATATTTTCCATATTTACATCGGTGAAATTCAAATATGTGATTGCGCAGCAGGATTATACGTCGCGAAACGTAAATATTTTGACATTTAATATAAGGTGTTCACGGATTTTCCATTGTGATGTATTTATTTGTTTACAATGGAAAAAATGAATAAATAAAATAAAAATACATTTTATATTTTCGGGAGGAGTGTACAAGTCTGAATTTTGTCTAAGGGAAGAGACCATTGCAGGAGACTGCTGCGAGATATTGCATAGATTTATATACTATTAAGCGTGTTGTCATAATATTTCATTTTTATATTTGGTATTATTTAATTATGTACGAGCTTCCACTTTCTATAATGTTGTATCCCAACTCAACACAGGGTCCTTGGCCTCATAGAGTTTGCAAAACGGTTTTTTTTATTAATTTATTTACACCTTTTATCAAAAATACAATTTTACGTTCACTCTGCCCAGCTAACAAGAATACATACCCCGTTCCAAGCTAGGCAATTACATTCAAATAAATGATAATAGTTAACATATTAATAGAGAGCACAGACTAATAAAATATAAACTTACTCGTATTCACATTTTGATACATATACATTCACACATACACATATATACACATATTTAAAAAAAATATATATACACATGGACATTAGGGTGTCCCAGACTATAAGGGCATTTTTTTTTTTACAGATTAAGACACGCATACCCCCTTATTTCCATTTGACCTTAATAACTGAAATAATAAATATTATTGAAATCGGATAGCGATAACCCGTGCCGACTTGATGTCAAACTTTGAATATAAAAGTTTTTATGAAAACCATAGGGGAATATTTAAACTTAATATTTATTTTGTAAATAAAACAATGGTAACAATATTTTGAGTTTGTCCAAATTTTTGTAGACAAGGACTGGATTCAACTCCCTGGGGAGCTGTTAACATTAACATAATACAACAGAGATGAAGAACATTTTAAAGAAGATAATATAGAAGTCAAGGCATCTACAGGGCTTATGACATGTCATTGGCTGGTTTAAGTGGCCACTTTACACGTGTGTAAAGTGGCCACACATATGTAAAGTGTGTAAAGTGGTAGATGTCCAATGGTGAACACAGGCCTCCCCCTTTAGTCTCCATATTTCCTATCCTGAGTCAACCGCATCCAAACACTTCCTGCAACTCGTCTTATGTCATCAGACCACCTTGACTGAGGCCTGCCGACACCTTCTATCCGTTCTGGGTTGCCATTCCAGGACTTTTTTGGTCCATCTAGAGTCTGTGATTCTGGCTATATGACCAGCCTAGCTCAATTTCTGGTTGGCAGCCCTATGGACCACATCGGTGACCTTTGTTCTCGCTCTAATCCATGTATCGGTTTTTCTGTCTTAAAATAGTACAAAGATTAATTATTAAAGTAATTTTAAAGAAACCCTCAACATTCAATAAGGAAAGTCATTGTAAAATATTTAAGGTTCATACAGTAGACACTCTTTATAAAAAAATCTATTATACAAATTTATAAAGAAGAAAAAATAAAAGAATTTGAGATTAATAAGTCACTCAGATACCAACATAAAAATAAAATACAATACAATACAAGTTATGGTCAAAATAGCTTTGTCTTCAAAGGTGTAAAAAATAATAATAATCTTCCCAATGAACTATAAACTATTAAAAATAATATATTAATAAATAAATTGAAAGTTATTCTAAAGAAATTTTTCGCACATGTGTAAAAATAACATTAAATTTTAATTAGTACGAATGTATTATTGTTTTATGTTTTTTCTTTATATATCCCATGTTTTCTTTTTTTTACTCTCATGTACTCGTATTTAAAATTCTTAATAAAATAAAATATAAACTCTTATAAATAAACAACTACAACAGTGTAAGTCACTCTTCAAGCACAAGAGTTAGTCTTTTTTTTGAGAGTTACTACAGTGATAACATTTACTAGATGTGTTAAAGTAGATATGTTTAGAATTTTACAAAAACATGTACTTTTTATGAAATTTATTAATAAACAAATAAAAAAAATTAAAAAAAGAAAATGTTTATTTGTTCTATTTTTAAACTATTAATTATCATTTATTTTTTAGTGCGCGATTTTCATATAAATGTGAATGGAATGAACCGAATGAATAATTATTTACTTTCAAACGCAAACTTAGTCTTTAAAAGTTCTGAGGTAAACTTTGGAGCCGGACAGACGTCGTGGCTCTTGAGATATTTTTGATACATCTACCTATAAAGAACGTATTTTTGTGAATCGTGTAAACTATCTAACGCCAGCGTGCTCGCTAGCGAAATGCCTCTCCTTAACCTAAAAATGGCGGGTGTAATAACCACGGGAGGTTGGTATGTTAATGGGCGTGTAAGTGATGGATGGCTGAACTCACCCACCTTGGAAGACATTAATATTATGAAGCATAATACCAAGATGGAGTCAGGAAGGCAAAATATTCCAAGCGTGACGTAAATAATGGTGTCATTTCTCACAAGAGTGATATAAAAATGGTGTTATGCAGGTATTATACACTATAAATGTTTTACAGTTAGTTGCAGAATTAACACAGAAATATCGCGTCATAGATAGCGTCTTCTTCATATCTGTCTTATTCTGGGGATCGGTTTGCAGCCAAGTCCTGCATCTCGTCATCTCTTTGTTTTCCGCGGCCCTCTTCAGCTCGACTTTTGAGGCGCAGATCAAATCCTCGCACACTTGCTCCAAATACTTACTCCCGTCGGGGGCGCCCGTTGTGATTTGTCCCCTTAACCATCCCGCTATTATGTCATGCTTAACTTGGATCACTGTGTTGTCCAGATGTTGTCTGGACATGGTGAGTTTAGGTCAAAATTATATGACCTCGCACTAGTAAGAGATCCTGAATGTACTTGCGGGGAGCCCCGTCAGACGGCTGAACATATCCTATGGCATTGCCCGATTTTAGATACTGAAAGGGAAAACATGTTAAACGGCTTGACAGAGGTGACGAGGCCGATGTGGAATCCAAGCTTATTGGCTAATCCAACTAACGTTAAAGCATTTTTTCATTTTGTGAGCGAATGGGTAGAAAAATGGGAGGAACTGGGTAAAGGCCTACCATGAGTACTAAATCAGTTTAAGATAAAAGGATACATACTTGGGTACTAGCATTGGTTGTCTGAACTGAACTCTTGTCCGTCTGTGTTGTTCTTGTCCCATAGAAGGGAAATGGTAAATTACAAATCTAAATAATAGACTAACTCAAGAGAACCACGCGCCGACCATGCTCTGAGACCCGTTTCGTCTGCTTTAAGATCTGTGAGATTGTTAGGACGATTAAGGTCTTTGCATAGGATTGTTTCTACTGTTGGTATTAGGAAAATGGTTTTTGCGAGGAATTCAGTACTATGACGAAAAGTAATTTCGCCTGAGTTCGATAGGGATCATGTTAGGATCTGTGTTAGGATTTTGCCGGTAGTGTCTTAATAATTTGATGTTCCACTGTGATCTGTTATAGATACGTATTGTTTTTCTTCTGTTGATTGAGTGCATGTTGTATAGGGCAAATTATTCTAATGTTTCCTATATGTATCTGGGTTTCGTGTCGTCTGATTGATTTGTTTGTATCACTACGTTCTTCTTCTTTTCCGATGCGGGATCTGGAACGTGCGGCCGCGGTCTCAATTTGGAACTAAAACTGTATTCCTCCACTGTAATACTGGGAAATTTGAAAAACGTGATTGTGCTGACCATGTGTATTTGATTGATCACAAACTGACAATACTGCAGTGAGGGGTACAATGAAAGTTTTTAAAGTTTATTTGTTTTGTTATTTTCGCGGTTTGATTGTAAAGAAATATTAAATTTTCGCTTAATTAGTTTAAAAAAAAAAAAAATGATATTGATATGCGAAACTGAAGAAAGACTCAAGTCTTTATGAACAGTTTCGGGAAAGGGGTGGATGCTTTCATTGTAGCACTACATATCAAAGGCCTTTCTCTTTCGGTAAGGTATCACGTCTCACAACTTTACATCTCCATAATTATGTCTTGGCAAATTGCATGCGTAGATTACATAAGACTGATAACTGACAACCTTAAATGTGAAAATTGCGAAAGAGACGTTACAGAAGCAAATTTTCTAATTTATAGTATTCTTCCTTTTTCTTATTATTTTTTTTTTAATTAGTATATATTTACTTCCTCTTCCTACTGTTTTATTTATTTTTTCGTTCCCACTTACACATGTTTGCCTAACACCATCCTAAAAAGATACAAATATTAGCGTTACTCTCTGCATAAAGGAGAACTTCAGCCCTACGGGAAATCGGATACAAAAAATGTTTGAAAAGGCGTGGTTAAAATTAGAGCATTAAATTATACGCCAAAGTTTCTCGAAAATGTACAACATTTTTTTTTAATAGTTTAATAAAAACGAACTACTTTGAACGACGTCACTAGTTCTAATGAATCTACCAATGATAAGAGAGTTGTGGAAGATTTCTGGTTTTCTTATCGTCAACGGACCAATCGGCAGATCTGACCGAGAAAAGCGGAAGATAACTTGAAACGTTACACGTGGAGTCATTTCAGAAACAGAAATCGATAAAAAATCATAGCCCCAATAATACAATACATTTAAATTTGCGTTTTTAAAGTTGACATAGTTTTATAGTCTATTATTTATAGTCAACAAGCGGACCCGACAGACGTTGTTCTGCCCGAACGTTGGCTTGCCTGCTATTGCCTCGGAAAAATATTTTTTATTGAAAAGTACGTACCTAAGTACGTGTTTATGGCTGAATTCCAAAACATAAAATAATTCATTTTCAAATATAGAATTCTTTTTGCAAATGTCAAACTCGGCTCTTCTCACTAACAGGGGTGCACTTTATTCATGAATGCAATTTTCAAAAATGTATTAAATATCAGTTAATATCATTTTAATATTACCAAAAATTTAGTAAAAATAAATAAATGCAAATGGTAAATAAAATGTTATAAGGAATGTAAGGGAAGAATCTGATTGGGATCCATAAAAAGGTAATGTTGTTTGTTCTTTTTAAACAAAAAAAAAATACAAAATTCTTTTAATCTTTTGCATATGGATTTTCGTCAAATGCAACCCTGGTAGGTCGATAAAAAAATATTTATGTTTATGTTCCTAACTTTTTTTTACAGAATCGATTGAAAATTTTCATATCTACGAACACGCGTAGCGCAAAGATCTACATTTCGCTGAAAACCGCACGTAAACTGGTTAAGCCGTTTAGGAGAAGTTCAGTGACATCACACGTACAGGAGAATTAGATATATGGTGATTATCACTGACGAATGCCTACAGAAGAGCACAAGACCGTTCCAGATGAAGGGAGACTGTCCGCAGATGAGCCATGCCTGGAGTCAGGCGTGATCACCATCCTCAGACACGAGACGCGGATTGAAAAGAGAAATAGTTTATTAACAAATAATTATTAAAAAAACACTGGACTTCCTCATTATATAATTTTGACATACGTTATAATTCATAAAAGTGCGCCATATTATTATTGTTGGTTTCAATGAATAAAATAAAAATTTAAAAAAATAAATAATTATGATAACTTGAGTATACTGATTAAATGGCTAAATGCGCGTGTCATATATTACACTTATCCAAAATAACAAGTGAACAAAGGTGACTCTAATGACGTTCGATTCGTAAATTTAACTTGGGGTTAACTCCGTCCATTACCTACACACTAAAATAGGGGTTGTAAAATCAATACTGAAAAGAAATTTCTGAAACATTTTCTGTGAAATTAATCTTACTTTTCTAACACTTAACACACTGTGTAACATTCACCATTTTGTATATGTTTAAACATTCACACTTCATCAACTCTTCCATCTGTTGACATTTGTTATGTAATTAATTTTTTAAATGTAAGGTTTTTGAAATAAAATTGGTATTTAAAAAGGATTGTTTGCTTCGAATACATAGACAAAATAAATAGTAGTGTTTCTAGGTCACAAAATGTAAGTACGCGAACTAGAACAGGTGGTAATATCTTCATTCCCAAATTTTGTATATGTTTTAGTTTTCAAAAGTTTTAATTAATATTTCAGTAAATACACGAGGAAAAAAATTTAAAAAATCAGTGTCATTACGAATAGTATTTTTTTATTGAAAAGCAAAACTAAAATATTTCAGTTTGTGGATTAAAGTCTTAAAATTAAGACGTATTTCAGCTCTCCTGAACATTTTTGAAAATTACAGATGGACCCTTCTGCCATCTGACTACCGAACTACAGCACAACATCATTATACTTACAGAGGAGTATTTTCTTTGATAAAATATGTATTTGAATAAAGAAATTAAATTAATTAATTAAATTTGTATTTTGATAAAGAGTGTGAATAAATAAAAAAATTTAAAAAAAAAAATAAAAAATAAAAAAAAAAATGAACAAAGAAAATAAAAAGTACAGTCAGGAATACAATATATTTAAGAAAGAAGTGAAAAGTTACATTATAATTCTTTTTTGTGCAGCACTGATTAAAAACATCGTTTATATATTTTTTTGTAATTTATTTGTTATCCTAAAAATATTAATAATTAAAAATAAAATAAACAAACTATTGTGGAACGTCACTCCCCATTATGTACACAAGAATTGTTTTTCTTTTACGTAATGGGAAACGTTTATGTAAATACATGTATTTAATTATTATTTAAATTGTGTAATATTGTATACATATATTTGTTATCTGAATAAAATAATAAATAAAAGAGCCGAAACTTTTATCATGTGGGTGAGATTCATCAACAAGCTGGTAAAATAAGAAGTATGAAAATTGGAAAATTGTTTTCAGGCGTTGCCTAGTATTGATTTGGTTCAGCCGGATGAATCTCACCCACGTGATAAAGGTTTCAGCTCTTTTACTTCACAAAAGTAAACAGATCGAAAAGTCGAGGAAGTGTGGATGTTCAAACGTAGGCAAAATAGTGAATGTTACACAGTGTGTAAAGTGGCCACTTAAACCAGCCAACGACAGGTCATGAGCCGTGTTAATGCTGAAAACTGAAATTATGCAATAAACTACCGGACAAAACTAACCAAAGACTCAGACAAACTTTTTAAAAGGCGTAAAAAATATAATCATCAAAAACTGAGTAGAAATCGCTCTAATTTTCTTGCCTCCTCTTTCGCAGTAGTTGCTGCTTGATTGTGGAATAATCTACATACTAATGTTAGAGACGCCCCTTCTTTATTTACATTTAAGTCAAGATTGAAATGTCACTATCTAAATATTAAAATTGTTCCTCTATCGTTCTTCTATCCTTCCCACCCCCTCTCCTCTCTTCATAGTTTAGTGTTATTATTTTAATATTCATAGTATAGTGTTAATTTTTTATCTATTTTTATTTTGTCAATCTTTGTTTTTAATTTTTGTTTAAAATTGTAAGATTTAATATTCCATGTATTTGTAATTTTCTCAAACTGAACGGTTTGGGTAGGCAGGAAGAAATTGCCTTAAGCTAGGGTTTCCTAGGACAGCGGTGCCCGTATCTTAACGGCCGTAGTGAACGGTGATGCGGTGGGAAGCCGTCGTAACGTCATCTAGAGAGTGGTTTCCTAGGGAAACGGTGTTAAATGGTGTTGATAACCCCGTTTTCCTAGGAAACCACACTCTAGTCATCGTTACGACGGCTGTCCACCGCATCACCGTTCACTACGGCCGTTAAAATACGGGCACCGCTGTCCTAGGAAACCCTAGCTTTAAAGCGATATTCCCACCGTTATATGTATATAAATTATTTATGTTTATAAAGTGTTAAATAACTAATAAAAAAAAAATTAAAAAAACATTAATAAAAATGAATAAATAGAAATTAAAAATGATACATTTTTTTGTAAAATGAATGAAATAATCCGTTTATTAGTAAATAAATTTTAAATAAATAAAATATTAAAAAATAAAATATTAAAAAATAAAAATAAAACTATTTTGTCACGACCTTTTGAGTGGTATTCAAACGCGCTAATCACTAACTAAATCACAGGACGGACGTTACATCGTGTGAAATACTGAAAATGCAATTATTATATTTTATTTCTTTCATCATGCATCATGATGAAGTGAATTTGTTCTTGATGGAGGTGGAGGAAGGGCGGTAATAAGGAGTACATGGAAATCGTGACCTGCACTGAGTGGATAGTGGATAGCTGCTGTGCTGCAGACGGAGAACCTAGACTATATTGTTATCGTCCGCCATAAGCCACCATCTCCAATTACTCACCATTACAATGTTCCAGAAGCCTTCAACACAATACTGATTATTATTTAATTTTGAAAGAAATATTTGTATTCTTATGATTAACATAAATTAACAAATTACAACAGAGATGGAAAACATTTGAGAGCAGGAAAAGTCTAGGCATTTACAGGGCTTATGACCTGTCATTGATCTAGTATACCCACGCACAGGCTATGCCCATGTGGGATTTTTTTTGTTTTTATGTAAATTTGTAAAAGTATATATTACTAGCGGACCCGACAGACGTTGTCCTGCCCTAACGTTGGCTTGACTGGGCCGCGATTATGAACGGCTATCTTCATCGGTATATACTGAGACGGTATAAACTAATAGCGATATTTATTTACTAAAGTGTGTATATTTCTGTGAAAATTTAAAGTATCTTCCTCGGTAACCGGTAATTGAACATGTTTAGAAAAAAAATGTAAACATATTATATTTTTCATACAGAAAACTTAGTTTTATTTTGTAGATATACTTAAAGATAAGTTTTATCTTCCCATCATAATCGAGGCCCTGCTTTTATTACCTTAGAAAAATACTTTTTATTGATAAGTAGGTACCTAGGTACTTGTTTATGATTGAATTTCAAAAATAAAAATTATTCATATTAAAATATTGAATTGAAGGAGGTACCTAGGTACTTGTTTATGGTTGAATTTCAAAACATAAAATAATTCATTATGAAATATAGAATTCTTTTCGCAAATGTCAAACTCGGCTCTTCTCACCAATAGGGGTGCTCTGTATTGATGAATGCGATTTTCAAAAATGTATTTAATGTTGGTTAATATTATTTTAGTATTACCTAAAATCCAGTAAAAAGAAATAAATGGGAAAAAATTATAAGGAAAGTAAGGAAAGAATCTGATTGGGATCCATAAAAAGTTAATGTTGTTTTTAAACATTCAAAAACAATTTTTTGTTAACACAAAAAACTGCATTTTTGTTGAATGGAACCCTGGTAGGTCGAATAAAAAAAGATTTATGCTTCTATTTTTTTTTCACAGATTCGATTGAAAATTTTAATATCTACGAACACCCAAAGCGCAAAGATCTAAACTCCACTGAAAACCGCACGTAAATCGGTTAAGCCGTTTAGGAAAAGTTCAGCGACATCACACGTACAGAAGATTTATTTATGAAAAGATGAAAAAAAATGTTCCAATGTGAACGAAAAAAAATGTAAATTTAAAATTTAAAAAATGGTTGGATTGTGGCCTAATCAAAAGCATCTCAGAGAAGCGAGCCCAATGGATCGACCACATTATGCGCCATGAGGGTCTCTTGCATGAAATAATAGATGGAATGGTTGAGGGAAAAAATCACAGAGGGCGCGGGTATGATGATGACGATGATGACACATTATGATACATAGTTTGAGAGGAAGAGTCTAAAACTGGTAATCCCAGCATGTAAAAGATCCACCTCTCTCGGTAGGCTGTTCAACAGACCAATAATTCTCCCCACAGGCATCATCAATGGTAAATTTGTCCCGCATTCAGGGAGAACATACCCCACCAAACGACTTAACTCAAAAAACTTAAAATGAGTTAAGATCATAAAACGACTTCAATGAACATTATCCATCTTTCTGCATTAAAAAAAACTCAACATTTGTATGGGAATAGGACAAAACCGTTACATCGGTCTCTTTAATTCTCAGTTAATTTAGTTTCCGTGTCAGTACGGAAGCGACGCAATTAGTGCTGTGTGAAGGACGCAACGCAGACAATCATATGGTGATCGAAAACCGGTTGAGTCGATTTTATTCCGATACAAATGGCATATTTACTTTTTTTTTTTAATGATCAAAACGACTAATTTAGCTTTGTGATTGTTTCGTTCCGACTTACCGGTAATCTTAGTGACTTATTTACGTTAATGTAATTTTGTGAATAAATAAAAACCTGTTTTTTTTTTTGCACCACAACACGCCAGGAAGCTCAATTACAGTGTTGAATTACATCGCAGAACACCCAGGCTTGAAAAAATCACAATTAAATTGTTGTGTTCTCACCGGGAATCGAACCCGGAACCTTCTGTTTGTTGACCACTACATCACGGAGGCCGTGTTTGTGTTTGGTGACCTGATCTGACCTAATAAAAATTATGTCATTATCTTATTTATCAAAGTGATTCTGTTTGTTTTTTATCCGTCTAATAATGACACATGAAATAAATCTCTTGTTTAAGCTTATAATAATTTATTTTAATTACGCGACTTCTTCATTGACTCATAGTTAAAAGCCTTCGGTATAATTTTTAACTAAAAGTTTGGTGCTTACTTCGAAAAATACAATACAATTGACGAAAAAGTACGAAGGTGTGACAATTTACATTCTTCCTTTGCAATTTCCCAAAAAGTTGATTTTTTTAGTTGAGTCGTTTTCGTCCTAAATCTGCGAGATGGTCTGTGTTGCAGACTACAGCCTTAACTTCAAACATTTTGGTGTAACTGGCGTTTAATTGACAACATCTGACGAATATTATATCAATTAATTTGTCTTGTACAAAGCACAAACATTTAGGCGTTCACTTTTTCCGCGGGAACCACAAGCGTTACTAATAACAATAATATTTTTTCCGTGTGGGTGTTGCCATACGCGACTGGGCCCACTAATGATCCTCGTTACTGGCAGCACTGAACTTACTTAAAAAGGAAAAAGGAGATAAAGAACCAAAATAAAGCGTCACAACAACATTACTCCCAACAAATTGAAACATGTTTTGGTACCTCACTATTCTACTCCATTTTAAGTTGCGAGAAACTCTTTACTCGAACTTTAATGACATTTGGACTTATCCAGAGACCAATATACGTTTAATGATTAAGAAACTAGCTTAAATATATTTTCCCTTCAAGACCGCCGAAATAAATCCAACCATTAAGTCCTGTTTAAAATTCTCAACTCACTCTTTTATGCGCCTGAACTACTAAGCTCAATAAAATAAAATATCCCAACTAGAAACCTCAGACAAAATTTACTCTTTCATACCGGTAACCATAGAACTAACTATGGGTTTCATTCCCTTATACCCAGTATTTTTAGGCCTGCCAACAAACATACCAGTCTTGATTTCTTTGATAACAAGTTGTCTTCTTTCAAACGATCACTGAATCAAATTCAATTATAAACACCTCTCTCCCGCTTCCACTCCCACAAAGTCTACAATAAACCATTGAGTCTTTCTACTTTTTTAATAATAATTTTCTATGCATAAATGTGTCCATAAAAATGCCCATTGGGCGTATACATAGATAAATAAATAACGATAATCAAATGACAGCGTAGCTCTGTGTTTAAAATCTACTCGCAGGTCGCCATTTGATTTTTAGAATAAAATTTATTTTAAAGCTGTTGAGCGATCACAATGAACATGCTTAAGTTATCGCAGTCATAAGTCAACGCGTGTGTAATCTCTAAGTCAACACTCGTGTCGGTTTCTTTTTTGTTTTCCTCGTAAATAAGTACAGTTCATTGGCGAAAAATCGGCGTATATTTCTCTGAGTCTTTCTACTTTTTTAATAATAATTTTCTATGCATGAATGTGTCCATAAAAATGCCCATTGGGCGTAAATAAATTAACAAATAAATAAATAAAAAATAAATAAATAAGTAAATAAACAAATAAATAAAAAATAAAAAAATGAAAAAAATAGATAAATAAATAAATTAATTAATAAATAAATAAATATAAATAAATAAATAGATGAATAAATAAATTAATAAATTCAAAAATAAATAAATTTATAAATAAATAGATTTATAAATAAATAAATTTATAAATAAATAAATTTATAAATAAATAAATAAGTAAGTAAATAAATAAATAAATAATATTACATATTTTCGTCCTATGTAAGAGTATCGTATCAATGTCAAAGAAGTTCTTACCATTTGTATAATTATTTTATCAACTGGTAAGAATTGTCATTACTGTCGTATGAATTCGTACACAGCACCAAGACCGAATGCCTAAAGTCGGTATTCGGTGGTCGGTACCTAAGTTATGTAAAATAATTGGGGCCGAATTGCAACGTGTTTATTTTGATTTGGCGCTCTGTTTTAATATTCCTCTGGGGAAGAATGGAGTTACTAACAGCATCAGCATTACTAGATAACCGAGGTCTTGTTACGATTGACGTACATACATTCGCTATTGATATTAATTAACAGTTATTTCACATTCACACACTAGTTAAAAAGATAACAAAAAATATAGACGTTGCAGTATTATTTATTAACGGACATTATATATATATATATACATAGTTGGATAATTTATACAGCGCCATTTTTGTGAAAATCACCTCAAGGGCGCTGTACAATTAATAAATATCCCAGTACGTCTTGCAGCTACAGAGCGCATGGACGGTTGGGATTCTAGTTCCTCGTTTTCAATTAAGATCAATAAAAAAATATAACAGATAGGAGCTAGATTACAGGACGTCTTGCAGCTACAGAGCGCATAGACAGTTAGAAATTTAGCCCCCATTTACACATTTTAAAAATTGACAAATAAATTTAGTGTATTAATGATACTAAAAAAAAATAAAAATAATATGAATAATAAAAAGGAGTAAGATTACAACACGTCTTGCAGCTACTAAGCGCATAGACGATTGGAATTCTAGACCCCATTTATAAAATTTAGGTATTTTTAAGTTGGTATATGAAAGCTAGATAACCAATCATCGTGCAGCTACAAAGCGCATGGACGAGTGGAATTCTAGCAAAGTTAGAATGATATCAATAAATTTATAAAAAATAGAGCATAGTTGTAAGTTTGTCAAGTATTCATGCCAAGAACTAAGCAATAAAAACTAAATAAATAAAGCACTGTATCAATTACATGGTTAACAAAGGGAGATGGATGTCCGAAGAGAATCTTTTGTAGACAGTAGGTAGATATCGTCAACATGTGGTCCACTAGGCTGCTGGAGAATTTCTGGAAACGCACGTGTGTAGACTGGGGGATTATGCCTATTGTTCCAACGACTTGGTGTCCATTTTGGTCCGTATTATTTAATTTTATGAGACGCAACATTCCTGTTCAATTCACATTTTTAAATGAATATTTTTTTGTATAAGTTAGTTATAGAAGTTTGATTTATCATTTTGTATGTTATTAGAAGGCAGATATTTGAAATTTTATGTATTTATCAATAACATTGTTCATGTATACAATTTATAGGTTTTAAATATAACAATAAAAGAATAATTAAAAACATTAAAAAAGAAAAGAAGTATTGACAAACATAAGGGACATCAAGACAAGGTATGAACTATTTATTTAGTGCTCGTTTAAATCGTTGTAAACTCAAACCAAAAAAGTCCAAATCTCGTCGTGAATTAACAATGCGATGGGCCAATGGAGAATTAAGGCTATAGTTTGTTCTATACTGATCGATGAACATTTTATTATTGTTTCTCAACCTGCTAGTCGGAATATTGAATTTTACTTGTCTCGGTAACGATGGAACATCGATTATACCATTTAATATGCCGAACATATATACAGAATCAATATTAGTTCTACGTTTTTGTAGACTATAAATATTTAACATTGACTCTATATCAGCATAAGAATAATTACCGCTCTCTAGTCCAAGCACCCACGCTACTTTTCGAAGCAAGCGATATTGGACTGATTTAATGTGATTTACGAGATTGACATATAATGGAGACCAGACCACGGAGGCATATTCTAGGGCGAACAGTTGAGCAGTAAAGAGTTTTGATGGTACGGACATTAGTAAAATCAGACATTGTTTCCCTTGATTATTTTATTTATTTATTTAAACGCCATGTAGGCTTTCCATGTTTTACATACATATATATGTACAAAGAGAGACACGTTTTTTTCACAAAAGTAGGAAAAATAAAAATGAATTAAGAAGAGTAAGAAAAATAAATAAAATATAAAAATAATCATTTTTACATATTATTAAATAATATATGGGTATACATAATCGAATATAATAAATATGTATATAAATATATATATTTGAATCTTTAATAACTCGTAAAATTACCTTACTATTTAACAATGTACTGATTGAAGAACAGCACGGATTTAGAACTGCTAGATCAGCTACCTTAAATTTCCTGGAATATTCACATACTATTACCAAAGCACTTGAGAGTGGTAAGCAAGTTGATGTTCTCTACACAGACTTTGCAAAGGCATTTGATAAAGTTAACAATAAAACTCTTATTGCTAAATTCCATGCTCTTAGATTAAGAGAAACATTATTTTCATTTATAGAATCTTATCTAAGCGGAAGACAGCAAAAGGTTGGGAACTGTTTATCAGCCAGTTAGCGATGGCACCTTTTAGTTTAGATTAGTTTATTAACGATTTAGCAAATGTATTCTCCCTGATTCGTTTTTGGCTCTTTACGGACGACAATAAAATACGTAAAATAATTTAAAATTCAAATGACTGTTTGCTGCTTCAGTCAGATATTAATTATTTTAATATGTGGTGAAAAGCCACCTACTTAGAATTTAATATTTAAAAAATGTAAAATAATGTATTTTTATACAGTGAAAAAACCTATCTCCTTTGATTACAAAAGAGAAAATATTAATTTAGATGAAGTCAAGTGTATTAAGGGCCTCAGAGTTATTATGGACTGTAAATTTACCTTTAATGAACATATTGATAAAATGATTAACGAGTCACTAAAACTCTTAGGTTTTGTTACCAGGACATCTAGTGACTTTACCAATATGTTCACAGTTAAAACACTATATTGCCCACTTGTTCGTCCTCTTTTAGAATATGCTTCCGTGTTCTGGTCTTCCTTCTATGTAGGCCGGATAAATCATATCAAATCGGTGCCATATCGTTTGCTAAGAAAAGTAGCATGGATGATTGGCCTCGAGAGAAGAGACTACACTTATGGAGAAATAGAGTCAATGTTGAAAATCTCAAGTCTACAAAAACGTAGAAATAATATTGACTCCATATTTATGTTTAATTTTCTGAATGGCTTAATTGATGAACCATCGTCACTGGAATGAGTGGCATTTAATGTTCCGATCCGCCGGTTGCGAAATAATAATGTGCTGTTCCTCGATCAACACAGCACAAACTATGGCTTGCATACACCAATGTCCCGATTGTGTCGTATTGTAAACTCGAGACAAGATCTGGACTTTTTTGGTGTAAGTCTTTATAGATTTAAAAAATCACTAAGATAGACCCGATCTTGTCTTGAGGTAGTAATTTATTTTTTTGTACCAGCTTTAATTTTAATTAGTTATATTTTATTTGATTAGTACCTGTATTTATTATAAGAAATTGTATTGACCATTGTTAGAATGAACTGCATAAGTTATTCAATAAATAAATAAAATAATATATATATATATATATTTATAAATATAGATGCATGTATATTATTGCGTTTATTATACGTTTGTCTACCATGCGAGAGGTCTCCGGTTCGATTCCCGACATGGTTGATATGAAATATTTATTTTTAAAAAGGTGTATTTACGCTAGAATATTTCATAGTCCGTCGACTGGTACCTGAAACGTAAGACTGATCATCTTACCTCCATGTAACAAAAAAAACAAGATACGCTGCGATCGGTGTATCGGTGATTTTATTTACAGGTAAGCTATAAAAAATATCATATATTTGTACCTACATAGAAGGTACATAATATAATGTAAGTAATATTTACTATAAATTGATATTTTTCTGTGGTTCTGTGTGATACAACAACTCTCATCCATGAAATCAACTCAAACGACGTAACTTTGTGATATATTATATTATATAGATTTATTATCCATTACTTTAATACATAACTCATTAAAAAATAAATGGAAAATAGCACTATGAATTCTGTCGATATTAGGTATTCAATTGAAATGTCAACTGACCGAATTGTTTTAGAAATAAATAGTGCTAAAAACGGCCGCGTTGAGCGCCATATGTCCAGCAATATGACGCATGAAAGTAATTATGGTCTAATGTCAAAAGTACTATCTAAAAGTAAAATAGCCCTTAAGAAATACTGTTTTCCAAATCAAGAATCTTCAAATAATTTGTGTAATCTGCAAGTTTTATCTAGGAGAAAAAACCCGCACTGGGGTTAATACATTCAAAATAAAGTATACTTATTTGTATGAAAAAATAAGCTGTAAAGATCGGCTAGTTTCTTGGCTCACCGCAGGCGCTGGGCGCGCTTTATTAAAATTATATTTATATTAGGATAAAAATACAAACGGTGGAAATAATTAAAAATAAATGTTAATTATTTATTTGTTTTTCTGTAAATAAAGTTACAAATATAATGGTAAGCTGCGCATAATCGCTTCTATACACGGTTCGCCCCTGCAATACAGTGCCCTATCCACCACTAGGTCGGAAAGGGAATGATGATGATATATTATATAAGACCTGCATATTAACTTTCGTAATGAAACGCTTGAATTGTAATTTTATACATATCATGTAAAAGCCCTCTGGGCGTATCTATAACATGGTAAACACATATTGGATTTAAATATATAAAAATAAAGCAAACATTTCATTGTACTTTGTATTTTAGTGTGTATTTTTACAAGGTTTATTCGTTTTTGAATTGTCATGTTTTGGTAGCCATTAGCAAGCTGTTCATTTGAAACCCATTACTGTATCATTTATTTCAAGAATTGGGGAAAGTCGAATGATATAAATATTACTTAAAACAAAAATAATAATTTTGGGTCATTTGACCGTGAGTTGCCGTTTCTAACCAATATTATGACCTCGATATTTTATACTTTTTTTAATGAATTTAAAGGTAGGTGCGTACAATAAAAATGAGTTTATTTTTTGTAGTACCTACAATATTCGAGGGTTCTATTCCAGACATAGTTGACACGATACATTTATTTTTAAAAATATGTTTTTTACACTAAAATATTTCATAGTCCCTGGAGTAGCACCTGAAGCGTTAAAATGATCATCTTACCCTTATGTAACAAAAAAATATCAAGATACGCTGCGATTGGTTTACCAATGTAGTGCGTTATGCACTATTGCTAAAGGGGAATGATGATGATGAGTACAATATATGTATCGTTGCGATTCTTTCTTCCTTACAATTGTTTATTTAAAGCTTTAAGTACAAAGATTAAGTACTTTGGCGGACTTATTGCTATCTTCCAGCCAACCAAAAAACAGACTGGTCAAAAGAAGAGTTGGTCAAAAATGCGTACTAAAAAACACAAATGTATATCAAAAGATACATATATATGTTAAAATAAAATAAAAAACTTATTAATCAAAAATAACGGCTGTTTTTTTTAATTTGGAGATACGGCTTGCATATATTAATATAAATAAAATATTTTTAAAAAAACATTATGTTTTACATATTAAATGATGAGAAATGTGGGATCAGATAATGAGTTTAGAAGGAGAGAGAATGAGGAAATAAGGAAAGAAAAAGGATAAACTATGTTTAAAAACAGTAAAAATTCAGGGAGTTCGGGATTTTGAGGATATATAATAATGTTTCAGGCGTTTCTTGAAGGTGGCTAGAGAAGGTGCATTTTTTATATGAAGAAGTAGCTCATTCCAAAGTCTAGCAGCTTGACTGGAAAAGGAATAGCAGAAAAATGATTTGCTATATCGAGGAATGGAAATGTTCTCTCCTGAGAAGAGCGAAGCTAAAGACTATGATCAGAAAGATGAATGAAAGTGCCTAGACTTCTATATTACCTTCTCTTGAATGTTCTTCATCTCTGTTGTAAAATGTTAAAAAAGATACGGTTTAAAGACAGACCAGCGAAGTTTCTAAATAAAAATTACAGAATTGATACTTGTTTATTTTTACTATACAATCTATTTTAAATGTATGATTTATATTCTATTGCTTTAATAAGTTTTTAATGATTTAATTTGTATTGCTATTTTTTTTAATTGATTGTTTTTTTTAATATTGCATCATGCGAAATTATTTTTATCAAAATATTTCATTTTATTTTTTGTATTTAGATTGTTTTTTTTTTAATTTTTATACAGTACCATATGTTTTTTTATATTTTTTTAATAGAAAAAAACAGTAAACAGCAAACTCAAACATTCGGAAAATCATCAAGGAGTTTCCTACTCAAATCCCCCCCACTAAGGAAAATCCAGTCCGTAACTTCTCTTATGAAAAATTTTTTTTTTTTTTTTGAAAGCTTAATACGCTCTTCCAAAATGAGATAAATGTGTCCGTGCAAAAGTCGTACGGGTTTTTGTATGACAAAATTCGTGTTCTGCTGAGCACGAATTTGCTGAGATCTCTAATTTTTTATTTATATATTTATATATATATATTTTATTTATTAATTTATACGTACATTTCATATTTTACAAAATGGCACAAAACCACTCTGGCAAATTCTGCTTGTACTAGGAGTAGGCTCAGTATATGAAAGGTCGGCAAGCCAGAAATATTAGAATGCGTAATGTTGCAATCGGTTCCTATATGGGCAAATGCCTGTTCTAAGAAACCGATTTGTTGCGGCAAATGGCTATCGAATATGTTTCCTATAAATAAAAATAATATTTAAGAAATAGAAAAACAGTTATAGCCCAAAAGAGAGGGAAAAAAGCCCAGTTTACGTTAGTATAATAATAATATTAAACTTAAATATATACATATTTATATATATATACATATATATATATATATATATATACAGGATTACTGGTTAAGTCGACCTTGATCCCTAAGACCTTGTAATTATTGTTCTACCAGAAGTGTGTAAGTGCTTCTTTTAGGTACAGTTGTCTCTTATCCAGCACCTACATGTATTGGAACAACTGTTCTGACGGGTATGTTGGAGGGCATGATGGTATAATAATCAGTCTCACGCATCAGTCAATCACGTGCCAGTCCAAGGACTATGAAATATTCCAGTGTAAAACCACATTGTTCAAAAAAAAATTCATGTCAACCAACCTGGTAGGCATCCTCTCCTATAGAAGGCAAACGCCCTAACGACTTCACCACGATCCACCTAAATTATAGTTTATTGTCGGTGTGTGGTTTCGCCACCGTGCGTCATCAGACGGACAGACGATCATGGCGGCGTGAGGCGCCCGCTGACAGCAGTAATTATCCTCTCGAGCAATCCACTATCTATCGCCGTCCCAGCCACTACACTGGCCAGAACCCAGAACCCTCGGCTCGGAAGTGCGGAGTCATGCGCGGTAAGTATACCCACTGGACTACGTAGTAATGTAGTGGATTGGCGTCAGGTGCCCTGGGCACAACCAGGCGAAACAGAAGCGGATTGAAAGGAAAGGCATTTTTAATTTTAAAACATTTGTTGGGGTAAAATATGTTTGAATATAACCTTGATCTTACACATAAAGTTCGATAATTTATATACCGCCATTTTCGTGAAAATCATCTCAAGGGCGCTGTTTTAATCCCATTGTAATCGGGGCCCAGATAACCTAATGCCATAGAATTTAGAATAGTAAAGAAAGAGCGTAGAATAATATTTTAATACATCGGACTGTGTCCAAAAAACCCCCCATTTCACCTCACTTTCGCCGCGCTCATTCGTGAAGTCGCCGCGTAATGTTGCCAGATCGCGAAAAATATAATCATAACACTAATGTAAGATAATTTTATTTAAAAAAAAGCAATTTGTTCATTTAATTTTATGTTCACTTTTCTCAGCTAACAAGGGTGCATACTACGTTCCAAGCTAAGCAATTACATTATAATACTTTACAAATTAATAGAAAGAACAGATCAATTAAATAAAAACAATAAACAGGGTGTTCATTAAACCCTGTCACTTCCGAAGCCACGATGATCAGTATGAGCAAGAAGACATATTGGCACATTAAAATATTTTTTTAGAAAGAATAAAATTTAAAATAACTTGAGTTATTTTCAAGCCATTACTACTTTATAGACTTCAAATTGAAACAGTTTTTTTTAAAAGAAATTTTTGTATTCGCAGCATCCCTTAGGGTGAAAAGTGCCAAATGTCGCTTTTCACCCCGCGACTAAATTCCTTTAATAAAATTTGGCTGAATCTAAATCTGAGATATTATTTTTATTTTTTAGCATGCCACGTACATACCAGAAGAATACCGAGCGGGCACTACGATCTTAGATACAATAAAATGTTCTGTAAATCTTGAAGTTAAAGAAATAAAAATCCCTACGGTCAGTAGCGAAAGAGTTAAATATATGTCGCACTGGATTAAAAAGATTTATGGATCACCTTACTGATGACCCTGGAACGGTGAAAATTGCTTTTGCAAAGCCTAAAGTATTAAATGCTCAACAAGAAACGGCAATTGTTGATTACATTAATTATTTTTTGAATTGAACTCAAAGAATGTACGACACTTGGCATATAATTGCACCATCAAACTCAATGTAAAATATACTCAAATTTGGTTTGAAACACAACATTCTTCAAGCTCAGAAGATGAAGAATATTTTTGCATGACATGCCGTGAGTCTTATTAATTACGAGAGTTTGCCAGGAAAAGAGTGGGTGAAGTGTATTTTATGTAAACATTGGGTCCACGAAAAATGCATCACTATAGTCCTTAAAATATAGCTTGATTAGAATGACAGCTGTCAAACTAATTTCATTAGTGATAGAAAATTACTGATTACTGATCAAATCGATTTTATCAGTTATTTCATGCAATCATGAAACTCTGTTTCCGAAAATTAATTTTAAAAAAACGAAAAAACAAGCCTATTATAGTGTGTTTTACATAATTGTTCACCAAAAAATGAGACATTTATACTTTTTTCATGAACAACATCAAACGAATATTTTTTTTATTCGATCAATTTGTCAATTTGTCCATCTCTAACGTTTTTGCAAAATGATGTAACCTTGTAAGAACGTCGTTAATATAATTAGGTTTATTTTAGTTTTTTTTTCGTTATAAAGTTAATTTTATATATTAATGTTGATTTATGTTTCAAGCATTGTAATAAAAAAATCAATGAACACGCCAGATACAAATGATTTTTCGTGTGTCAATATAAATAACTCCTTTGACGTTACTACAAAGTTGTGTCGTCACTTTTTTCTGATAACAGTCATTCTAATCATGTTACATTTTAAGGACTAGGGAATCTTCTACTTTCGTTTGTCAAAATTGTGATTCTGATGACGATTTATGCATGTAATTTTATTTTTTTAGGAATAAGAGGATTATTTTTGTGCTTAACGCGAATTGTTTATTCATTTTTATGTGTCGTATATTTGTATGGCACTTTTCACAACGCACCCCGGAAAAGTCACAAGAGAAATGCAGAAAAATGCCATTATTTTTTTTACCTCGGAGAGTAACTTTATTCTTTCAAATAAAAAGTGTGCTGCAATAAAGTAATTACAAGCTGGTAATCTTTGAGTTTCTCTAAATGCACGAGCGTTCGAATTATTGAATCCTTTGTAAAAAATTGCACTTTTCAAATACCCGACCCTACATTTACAACGAATTTTTTTTTATTTTACATACATTTAACAAAATATTTGTACTTTTAAAATTCACATTCTACTGTTAATAATAATATTTTTAACGTCTTTTGTAAAGGTTGTCCGAGTCTTTTGTTTAGTTTTGTCTGGTAGTTTATTGTATAATTTTAGTCCATGGTTTATTAGTTTCGATTGTCCTTTTCTCGTTTTAAAAGGTTGTATTTGATATTTTTCTGATATTCTCGTATTGTGTTCATGTTTACAACGTTTTTTTTTTAAGTTTTAATTCTTCGTCTACAATTTCTTCAGTGGTTAATTTAAGAATAAATTTTAAGGATTCTAGTTTAAGGAGTTTTAATTGTTTAGTTTGTTTAAAAAGTTCTTTAGTTGCTGTTAGATAGGGTAGGTCATATACTAACTTTAATATTTTATTTTGCTGTCTTTGTAGTCTGTTTATGTCATTTTATTTTCCCGTTCCCCATAGTAGTTGCATATAACATATTTTAGTTTTTACATGGGCTTCATACATTTTTTTTCCTTTGTTGGAACAAAGTTTTTGATTAAAAAAAAAGACTCGATAAAGTCGCCACTTTGCTAATTAAATTATTAATATGAATTTTCCGTGTCAGTTGTCTGTCTATTGTTAGTCCTAGTTATTAAACATGCTCAATTTCAGTTAGTCGTTTATTATTTATGTAAGCATCTACTTTGTGACATTTTTTTCTAGATTCAAAATGGGTAATATTGCATATATTTTCATTAAGTGTAAGTAAGTTACTGTTTGCCCATTTAGTCAACATAGTAAGGTCTTCGTTTACGTCATTATTTGTTAATACGCCTGTTTGATTTTTATAGAATAGTCCAATGTCGTCGGCATACAAAATAATTTTTCCTTTAAAATTATACAGTGATAAGTCAATATTTGATTTGTTGAATTAAATAATTTTCTACCATAAAAAAACAAGTCATATCTATATTTCGTCGTTTAATGTGCATATTAAGTATTTTTAATTATTTTTTTATTATGTATCAGTGTTTTGGATAGTTAGAAAAAAAATATTCTCCTCCACCCTCCCCTTTCCACCGTGGACCCATCCCACGAACCAAGCTTCCAACCACCTCCCCCCGCGAGCCCCTTGTTAAAAAATTGGCGGCCCACCCCTGTGAATATTGTGTTGTAAATATATATTAGACCATGATTATCATACAACTAAATTAAATCAATTTTGAATAAATGAATACGCAAATAAGGAAATAATGATTGAGTATTATTATTTTATTTAACAGTCCGGTCCTGTCATATTCAGGTTGAGTTTGGATGAGTTCAGTAGCGCATCAGAACTTAAATATAAACGCTCTCATCATAACTCTACATCCATTTGCAGAATACGCCCGCCATCTAACCGTCCACCTGACAGGGGATCTAAACATGTCTGATATCAATATGTATATTTTTTGGGTGATCCCGTGTTAGTTGGATTCGTTCCGACGCTTCGGCTACCATTGCAGGAGCCGCCTTCAGGGTAAATGAGTGTTTTGTAGGGAAAAAAATAAGATTTTTTAAACAATGTTTTGAGTATGTCCAAATGTTTGCTGACTGGCTGGATTTTCTCCCAATAGAGTTATTTAGATCTGAATTTATTGCAACTGAGAGGGAAAACATTTTTAACAAGGGAATATGGAAGTATAGGCATTTACAGGGTGTATGACCTGTCATTGGATGTTTTTTAAATATTTTTAATAAAGAAGTTGCCTATTTTTTGCCCTGCTTATTTCGTACAAGGATTATATTAACTGCAAAATGTATGTTCCTTCTAATTTCTCTGACTATAGTGTGAGGATCTGGTGGTGAAAACTCATACAGGAGAAGCTGGACTATTTTCGGAATCTCTGAGTTCAGTCATATCACTCCACTACTTCGGGAACTACACTGGCTACGTTTTCCACAGAGGGTCGAATACAAACTCTGTTGGCTTATGTATAAGTCACTGCACAGCTCTGCTCCGGAATATCTAAGGGAGCTATACATTCCAGATGAACTAGCTGACAGGCGTCTAACGCTTAGATCAGCTACGTCTACGGCGAGAGGAAAAGTTATTATACCTCTATGCAAACAGCGCACTAAATTTAGTGAACGCGCATTTGCGGTCGCAGGCCCCATGGCATGGAATGCTCTCCCAGCAGAGGTGCGAGGCTGTGAAAGTGAAGTGATGTTTCGGAAAAACTTAAAACCCACTTGTTCTCTAAATCATTTGAATAAATCCGTAGCATGTGACAACAAAATAAATTATTTTAATTAAATTACAAATTTAAAAGAATCACTATGTAAAGCGCCCTTGAGGTATTTTGTTACGAAAATGGCGCTATATAAGTTATCCATAATAATAATTTACAGGCATTAACAGACCTTCCGTTCCACTTTGAGAGCGTTCGGCATTTTGTGTCCTATCTTCAATTGCCCTATTTTTGCATTTTGTGTCTCTCCGTTGCAACATATTTAGATCTAAATAACTCCCTACGAAAGAAAGACAGCCAGTCTGCAAACATTTGGACATACTCAAAACATTGTTGAATTAACTAACTGGTAAAAGAAGAAGTACAAAAATTGGAAAATTGTTTTCAGGCGTTGCCTGGTAAGTGAAGTGGTTCAGCCTGATGAATCTCAGCCACATGAGTTGACGAAAATTTGTCTATTAACAAATATTATTTTATTTAAATCACTGAACTTCCTCATTGATGATGTATGCATGTGGAATTGCATCCACGAATATCTAAAAAAAAATTGTTTTCAAGTATGTATCTGTATGTTGAATTACCAAATAAAATATATAAATAAAAAATGAAATAAATACACTGTGAAATTATTAGAAACCCCTGACTTTGGTCTAGACCACTTGAGTTGAGGGTCTGCAGACACTTACAGCAAACAATGCGTCGTCCCATTGACAATATGTAGTTAAGGCTTCTGGGTGGAAAAGGGAAAGGTTTTATGGCGTTTCGGGTAACGGCTGTTGCGTCTTGGGACTCGAAGGTGGCTGACCCGATTTAATTGATATTACAAAAAAACATTAATTTAAATCATTTTTGTATATGCTTAACATAATACGAGTACAACAGAGATGAAAATTTTAGCGAAGGGAATATGGAAGTCTTAGCATCCACAGGGCTTATGACCTGTCATTGGCTGGTTTAAGTGGCAACTTTACACACTGTGAAACATTATTTATTGACACTTTATATACATATACAATAAATATACATATAAGGGCGGGCATATTGCCTTAAGGCAATTTCTTCCTACCTACCCAAACCGTTCAGTTTGAGAAAATTATAAATAGGTACATGGACATATTGAATCTTACAATTTTATAAAAAAATTAAAAGCAAAGATTAACAAAAATAAATAAATAAAAAATTAACATTATACTATGAAGAGAAGAGAGGGGATGGGAAGAAAAGAAGAAGGATAAAGGAACAATTTAAATATTTAGATAGTGACATTTCAATCTTGACTTAAATGTAAATAAAGAAGGGGCGTTTCAAACATTAGTGGGTAGATTATTCCACAATCGAGCGGCTACTACCGTGAAAGAGGAGGCAAAAAAATTAGAGCGATGACAGGGTATTAAAAGGGTTCTCTCGTTACTAGAACGAAGAGATAGTCCGTGTTGTGAAAGAGGTTGGATGAGCTCTCTCAGATAAACAGGCGAAGCGGGATTATTTAAAATATTGTGAAGAAGTGATAGAATGTGAATGTTTCTTCTATGCCTGATACTGAGCCAGTGTAGTTGCGTGCGATATTCGGTTATGTGGTCAAATTTGCGAAGATTAAAGATATAACGAATACGAATATTCTGCAATCGTTCTAACTTATCAAGCAATTCAGAGACATTCACCATTCTGCCTATATTTAAACATCCATATTTCTTCAATTCTTCCATCTGTTGGCGTTTGTGAAGTTAAAGAGCTTAAATAGTGGATTATTATTTAAATGACATTAATAATCAATGAAACTTAAGTCAAAGCCCGGTCATAAGCCCTGTAGATGCCTAGACTTTAACATACCCTTCTCTTAAATGTTCTTCATCTCTGTTGTAATATGTTATACACATTCTATGGGAATGTGATGCTTTACATCATAAAAAGAGCCTCCTCTTGGGGAGACCACTGGTTAACCCTGATGATTTTAAAGAGCACGCCCCTTAGTTATAGCCTGATACTTTATGGATCTGGTTTGGAGGGGGAGATTTAGCAAAATAATAACTCTCGCATTCCACATAGTAGCCAGGAGATTATAGACCTAGGCCCCAGGTCAGGCTCTTTATAGACAATGGGATGTTGACAGAGTTATCTTTGACTGTCTATAAAAATCAAATATCTAGGGCACATACAGACTGATAATTGTAAAGACGATCAGGACATAGAGAGACAGAAAAGAGCCATTAATGTCAGGGCCTCTATGCTAGCGAGACGCTTCTTTCAATGCAGTAACGAAGTGAAGAAAATCATATTTACTTCGCATTTGACGTCCATGTATACAGCGGAACTTTGGAACAACTATACGCAAGGAGCGTGGAATAAATTAAGGATCACGTATAACAACTCATACCGACAATTATTCGGATTGCCTAGGTACCGCAGTGCCTCTGAAATGTTTACAGCTGGACGAATAAACACCTTCGCTGCCCTGCTTCGCCAAAGAGCCTGGAGCCCATGGGAACGCCTAAAAAAATCTAATAACGAAATTCTCCAAGCCACTGCAGAGTGGATCCAATCACCGTTGTTCAAGCGATGGCGCGATATGTTAAGACCACCATAAGTGCTGCAATATAAAATTTTATTTTATGTTTATATTTATGTTTATTTTTATATTTATGTTTATTGTTATTTTTTTGTTTATATTTATATTTATGTTTATATGTTTATATGGTAGAATTAGCTCTGCACTTTATAGCCATTTTACTGGAATAAAAATTTAAATAAATAAATAATAAATAAAGAAAAACCGATATTTGTGTACCAAAATGAGTATATTTGCATAAACATTTAAAGTATCTTCGTCGGTAACCTATAATTGAACATGTTTTGAAGAAAAAATTGCATGCATATTCTACTTTTCATACAGAAAACTTAATTTTACTTTTTTGATACAATTGAAGATAAATGTTAACTTCCCATTGTAATCGGGGCCTTGGACTAGGGGGGCGAAAACTATTCACGTGGTCATATTCACCTGTCATAACAAATCTTTACAGGTCGCAGTGCCGTCAGGAGCTTACATAACACTGATCTGCACTTCTAAAAATAAGATAAGAATCAAAAACATTTAAGTTTGTAAGTGAAAATTCTTGATGGAAGTTCATTGTAATTTATTATATAAATAAAACACGAGTGATACTTTAATCCACAAATTTGGAATATCCAGTGA